>ML104107.1:148123-317682 GCA_003697995.1 Taxidea taxus jeffersonii
TATATTCAGAGCACTAAATGAGAAAAACATGCAGCCAAGAATACTATATCCAGCTAGATTATCATTGAAAATAGAAGGAGAGATAAAAAGCTTCCAGGACAAACAAAAACTAAAAGAATTTGCAAACACCAAGCCAACCTATAGGAAATATTGAAATGGTTCCTCTAAGCAGAGAGACCCTAAAAGTAGTAGATCAGAAAGGAACAGAGACGATATACAGTAACAGTCACCTTACAGGCAATACAATGGCACTAAATTCATATCTCTCAATAGTCACCCTGAATGTAAATGGGCTAAATGCCCCAATCAAAAGACACAGGGTTTCAGAATAGATAAAATAACAAAACCAATCAATATGCTGCCTACAAGAAACTCATTTTAGACCTGAAGACACCTCCAGATTTAAAGTGAGGGGATGGAAAACAATTTACCATGCTAATGGATATCAGAAGAAAGCTGGGGTGTCAATCCTCATATCAGATCAATTAGATTTTAAGCCAGAGACTATAATAACAGATGAGGAAGGACACTATATCATATTCAAAGGGTCTGCCCAACAAGAAGATCTAATAGTTTTAAATATCTATGCCCCTAAAATGGGAGCAGCCAAATGCATAAGCCAATTAATAACAAAAAAAAAAAAAACAACAAACAAACAAACAAACAAAAAAAACACACACATCGACAATAATACAATAATAGTAGGGGACTTTAATACTCCCCTCACTGAAATGGATGGATCATCCAAGCAAAAGATCAACAAGGAAATAAAGGTCTTAAAGGACACACTGGACCAGATGGACATCACAGATATATTCAGAACATTCCATCCCAAAGCAACAGAATACACATTCTTCTCTAGTGCCCATGGAACTTTCTCCAGAATAGATCACATCCTGGGTCATAAATCAGGTCGTAACTGGTATCAAAAGATTGGGGCCATTCCCTGCATATTTTCAGACCACAATGCTCTTAAGCTAGAACTCAGTCACAAGAGGAAATTTGGAAAGAGCCCAAATACATGGAGACCCAACAGCATCCTTCTAAAGAATGAATGGGTCAATCAGGAAATTAAAGAAGAATTGAAAAAAAAAAAACTTGGAAACAAATGATAATGAAAACACAACGGTCCAAAATCTGTGGGACACAGCAAAGGCAGTCCTGAGAGGAAAATATATAATGATACAAGCCTTTCTCAAGAAACAAGAAAGGTCTCAAATACACAACCTAACCCTACACCTAATGGAGCTCGAGAAAGAACAACAAAGAAAGTGTAAACCCAGCAGGAGAGAAATAATAAAGATCAAAGCAGAAATCAATGAAATAGAAACCAAAAAAAAAAAAAAAAATAGAACAAATCAATGAAACTAGGAGATGGTTCTTTGAAAGAATTAATAAGATTGATAAAACCCTGGCCAGACTTATCAAAAAGAGTAAGGACCCAAATAAATAAAATCATGAATGAAAGAGGAGAGATCACAACCAACACCAAAGAAATACAAACAATTATAAGAACATACTATGAGCAACTCCACGCCAAAAAATTGACATTCGGGAAGAAATGGATGCATTCCTAGAGACACAAACTACCACAACTGAACCAGGAAGAAATAGAAAACCTGAAGAGACCCATAACCAATAAGGAGAATGAAACAGTCATCAGGAATCTCCAAACAAACAAAAGCCCAGGGCCAGATAGTTTCCCAGGGGAATTCTACCAAACATTTAAAGAAGAGTTAATTCCTATTCTCCTGAAACAGTTCCAAAAAATAGAAATGGAAGGAAAACTTCCAAACTCATTTTATGAGGCCAGCATCACCCTGATCCCCAAACCAGACAAGGATCCCATCAAAAAGGAGAATTACAGACCAATAACCATGATGAACATAGACACAAAAATTCTCACCAAAATACTAGCCAATAGGATCCAACAGTGCATTAAAAGGATTATTCACCATGACCAACTCGGATTTATTCCAAGGCTGCAAGGTTGGTTCAACATCTGCAAACCAATCACTGTGATACAATACATTAATAAAAGAAAGAACAATAACCATATGATACTCTCAATAGATGCTGAAAAAGCATTTGACAAAGTACAGCATCCCTTCCTGATCAAAACTCTTCAAAGTGTAGGGATAGGGAGCACATACCTCAATGTTATCAAAGCCATCTGTGAAAAACCCACCGCAAATATTATTCTCAATGGAGAAAAACTGAGAGCTTTTCCACTAAGGTCAGGAACATGGCAGGGATATCCATTATCACCACTGCTATTCAACATAGTACTAGAAGTCATAGCCTCAGCAATCAGACAACAAAAAGAAATTAAAGGCATCCAAATTGGCAAAGAAGAAGTCAAACTACCACTCTTTGCAAATGATATGATATTATATGTGGAAAACCCAAAAGACTCTATTCCCAATCTCCTGGAACTTGTACAGGAATTCAGTAAAGTGTGAGGATATAAAATCAATGCACAGAAATCAGTTGCATTTCTTTACACCAACAACAAGACAGAAGAAAGAGAAATTAAGGAGTCAACCCCATTTACAACTGCACCCAAAACCATAAGATATCTAGGAATAAACCTAACTAAAGAGGCAAAGAATCTATATTCAGAAAACTATAAATTACTCATGAAAGAAATTGAGGAAGACACAAAGAAATGGAAAAATATTCCATTCTCATGGATTGGAAGAAAAAATATTGTGAAAATGTCTATGCTACCTAAAGCTATCTACACATTTAATGCAATGCTTATCAAAATCCCATCCATTTTTTTTCAAAGAAATGGAACAACTAATCCTAAAATTTATATGGAACCAGGAAAGACCTCGAATAGCCCAAGGAATATTGAAAAAGAAAGCCAAAGTTGGTGGCATCACAATTCTGGACTTCAAGCTCTATTACAAAGTTGTCATCATCAAGACAGTATGATACTGACACAAAAATAGACACATAGATCAATGGAACAGAATAGAGAGCCCAGAAATAGACCCTCAACTCTATGGTCAACCAATCTTCAACAATGCCAGGAAAGAATGTCCAATGGAAAAAAGATATCTCTTCAACAGATGGTGTTGGGAAAATTGGACAGCCACATGCAGAAAAATGAAATTGGACCATTTCCTTACAACACACATAAAAATAGACTCAAAATGGATGAAGGACTTCAATGTGAGAAAGGAATCCATCAAAATCCTTGAGGAGAACCCAGGTAGCAACCTCTTCAACCTCAGTTGCAAGAATTCTTCCTAGAAACAAGGCCAAAGGCAACGGAACCAAGGGCAAAAATGAACTATTGGGACCTCATCAAGATCAAAGCTTTTGCAAAGCAAAGGAAACAATGAACAAAACCAAAGACAACTGACAGAATGGGAGAAAATATTTGCAAATGACATATCAGATAAAGGGCTATAAAGAGCTTTATCAGATAAAATCTATAAAGAGCTTAGCAAACTCAACAACCAAAGAACAAATAATCTAATCAATACATGAGCAGAGGACATGAACAGACATTTCTGCAAAGAAGACATCCAGATGGCCAACAGACACATGATAGAGTGCTCCATATCACTCGGCATCAGGGAAATATAAGTCACAACCACAATGAGATACCACCTCACACCAGCCAGAATGGCTAAAATTAACAAGTCAGGAAAGGGTAGATGCTGGTGAGGATGCAGAGAAAGGGGAACCCTCCTACACTGTTGGTGGGAATGCAAGCTGGTGCAACCACTCTGGAAAACAGCATGGAGCGTCCTCAAAAAGTTGAAAATAGAGATACCTTACAACCCAGCAATTGCACTACTGGGTATTTACCTTAAATATACAAACATAGTGATCCGAATGGGCACATACACCTGAATGTTTATAGCAGCAATGTCCACAATAGCCAAACTATGGATAGAATCTAGATGTCCATCAACAGATGAATGAATAAAGAAGAGTTGGTATACATATATACAATGGAATACTATGCAGCCATCAATAGAAATGATATCTTACCATTTGGGACAACGTGGATGGAACTAGAGGGTATTATTCTTAGTGAAATAAGTCAATTGAAGAAAGACAACTATCTTATGATCTCCCTGATATGAGGAAGTGGAGATGCTACGGGGGGGGCAGGGTTAGGTGGGTAGGAAAAGAAAAAATGAAACAAGATGGGATCAGGAGGGAGACAAACCAAAAGAGACTCTTAATGTCATAAAATAAACTGAGGGTTGTTGGGGGGAGGGGTATAGGGAGAGGGTGGTGGGGTTATGGACATTGGGGAGGGCATGTGCTAAGGTGAGTGCTGTGAAGTGTGTAAACCTGGCAATTCACAGACCTGTACCCCTGGGGCTAATAATACATTATATGTTTATAAAAAATCTAAAAATTAAAAAAAACACTTTAAGTAGCTTTACCAATATTTGAGTGTAATTTTACACTCAGAGCACTTTTCAACTCAGGCTCACATGTTTTAAATGCTTAATAGACACATGTGGCTAATAGTTACCAAACAACCAAATAGGGCATGGGAAGTAAACAGAGATGGAAAGAAAGTACAAAGAGGTGATATAGAATTTGCATTCCTGTGGGTGAATAGTTTTCCATCCTGAGTCTTATAAGCAGTTTCATAAAAAGTATTTCACAACTGTCAACCAGGGAAGAAAGGAGGGAAGAATTTACCCATCAGTCCTCATCATCCACTCATCAAAGGTGTTTACATCTCCATGGGGATTAAATGCTCTTGTTTTTTGGCTGTGAATGCATACATGTGTATAGAGTGGAATCCCTTGGCATGTCTTTCTTGCATGAAGCAGCCCAGAAGGGAAAGGGCTTGGTCTAAGTGAAGCACTGTACAATTTTACTTGCACAAATCTAGTCAGTTTATATGAAACTGGTCACCACTCACTTAACTAAATGGTAGTAAATAGCAGGGCAAAAGGATTTTGAAATACTGTACAAATATTCTGTTTTGTTTTCCTGAAACAAAGTATGTTTCTAAAGTGAACTCAAGTTCAAACCCTTCCCAAAAAAAGGAAAAAGAAAAAGAAAGAAAGAAAAAGAAAAAAAGAGACTACTAGATTAATCATAGTATGTTTTCTAAATTTTGATCTTTTTCTGTTTGTTTGTTTTTTTTTGTGGCATTACTCTATTATTGATTTTTTTAAATTATTTTTTATAATTTATATATTTTATTAATTATATAAATTAATTTATAATATATCCTCCCCAATGTCCATAACCCCACCACCCTCTCCCTACACCCGTCCCCCCCAGCAACCCTCAGTTTGTTTTGTGAGATTAAGAGTCTCTTATGGTTTGTCTCCCTCCTGATCCCATCTTGTTTCATTTATTCTTTTCCTAAACACCCCCCCCCAAGTTGCATCTCCACTTCCTCATATCAGGGAGATCATATGATAGTTGTCTTTCTCTGATTAACTTATTTCGCTAAGCATAAAACCCTCTAGTTCCATCCACAAATTTTGACCTTCTTATGAATGTATAAAGATTTCAGGGCAAAATTTATGTGAAACTCACAGGTAAATGTTTATTCTACCCCATACCAACCATTCTTCACATCACTTCAAGTCTCACCATCTACGAGCACACATGAGTATCTGAAAGCCCTTTCATGCCAAAGATGTGAGGCTCTGAAATTAGGACAGCTGATGGTTTGTGTCCCCTGACCCTTAGTTAAAAAAAAAAAATATATATATATATATATATATACATATATATATATATATACACATATATACATATATAGTAATAATAGTAAAATCACTTAGTTCAACTTATCACACACAATTATGGACAAGTAGTATCTTAGCTAATTCAGTGATATTCTCATAGCTAATTCAAGGTATTCTCAGTCCTCATTCCTACTTTCATTCTATTTTCCAGAGAACTGATCTAGATTAAATGCTTTCCAGTTACTTTCAGCAATTACTTCAATTCAGCAATTATTTCAATTATTATAACCATTCAGATTTAACAATTAACAATGCACTCATTTATAAATCTAGCAGTGTAAAATTTGACTTTCACTAAGCTGTGTCCACATACTTTTTCATACCATAATGGAAGTATCTCATGTCAAAAAACTTCAGAATCCTAGAATTCTGAAGGTTTGTAATGTAAGTTTGCTTTGAAGTCGGAATAATGCTTATCTATCTCAATTTATTTACTTGTTTTTTTTTTTTTTCTTTTTAGATGTTAGACTCTGAACCTGGGGCTCATGATATTTGCAGTCTTGGTTTACAAGTTTAAATAATTATTAGAGGTGGGAATATGCTAAAATTATGCTCATAGACCACATTTCTCATTTAAAAATGACATTCATGTTTCTATGTATCTTTCAGTTTAAACTCATAACTTGAATAACTGAAACTGAAGTTTTATTTCAATAGTGACATGCCCAACCTCCTGCCAAAAGATCAAAATTAAAACTTTTATTCTACTTCTGTCAAGTTCTGTCCTAATTAAGTAGAAAGGTATTGCTCATCTAAGCAGAGCTTTTGACATTTAAAGTAACTGAAGCAAATGAGTGTGATTTTTTCAAATGTTTCATATATATCATCTTTATTTTAAAACCTAAACTGCTTATGCAATGAGGAAGTTCAATCTTTTATGAATATCAGTGAAAAAATACTATAGATGTATTAGCAGCCAGAGTATGAAAACAAAATTGACTGAAACTTACCTATCTTTGAATTACACCCCCCTCCCCAAAATTACGAAGTGGCACTTAAATTTTAGGCCAAGATAAAATTTTTGTCTATTTTTTTCCTTTGGCTATCTTATCTGAACAATTAACTAAAAACAAATGAAAAAATGACAAATTTCTAGCAGTATAACTGAACATTTGCCTCCGTATGTCTAAATGAGTGAGTATGTGTTTCTATGGTTAAACCAGGACAACTCAATGCGAAATGAACTTTATGAGAACAAGGATATTCAGAAGTACAGAGAAGTACATGAGGTTTGGGGTGAGAAAGAAAACCACAGAACACAAGTTCTATATAAGTATATCCTTCTTGGTCTTATGCACCACTATATTCACAGGGCCTAAAGCAATTGAAGTAAGTGTGATAGATAGGTGCTGTGCAAATACTTATTCATAAATGAATTATTTCTTCATCTTATCACTTATTTATTAATTAGTTGATACACAACATGCACAGAGATGTGCTTTTATAACTTTGTTACTGAAGGATACCTTGGAATTAAAAAAGAAATGAAAAAATACTCTACACTCATCAATAATCTCAGTTTTGAGAATAGGCTAGTATATACATTACTATTATAAAAGTGGTAATAGAATTCTATCCAAGAATCCATTCTCCAGGCTTTTTGAATGTAGTCAGGTGAGGTATTAATGAAGACAAAATGCTTGAAATGTGTTATTGTATTGCAGTTATAAATACATTTATTCCATCAGGGCATTGGTAAAATTAATACAGTGACAGAATGGGGGAAGGTAGAAGGTTGTGGGAATATTAAGGTAATTCCAAACACCTAATGATCTTGGCAATGAGAAGAAACTCCTAAGAAGAAAATGTAGACCAGTTAATCAGCTCTTCAACCTTCTGACACTGAGAGTAACAAAAGAATCCTATCAATATAATATTAGGATAATGTCATGAACTTGGAGCAAATGGTCAATTCATAGACATATTGAAAGTTTCTTACTAACAAAAACTCTCAACATATTCCGCTAATGAAGTTCACTGTATTGTGACAAAAGTGGTACTGAAATCCTGTTGTTTATTTTCTAAAATATTCATTTGAAAATATTCAGTATTTTTATGTTGTATATGTCAGATTAAAATAATGTCTAGGGAAACCACCATTATTAAGATATCTTTTATAAAACATAAGAGAAATCTAGAGGTGCCAAGAGTTTTAAGAGGGCATAAGTCTTAAATATGCGCAAGCATATTACTTGTAAAGTTTATTAAAAATCATATAATCTAGTTAAATTTATAATGACAAGAAACAAAAATATAAACTTGGTTTATTCCTTTTATTTTATAGCTCAGTTTCTACGTTGTTTTCTTTGCCTTATTATACCAATTAGGACTGTCTTTGCATTGTTTCTTCCTTCCTTTTTGCTGTTTGCTATAGGCAACTTTTTAAAAATCTAATTCATCCTATTGCATTTTTTAATTCTTATTTCTCATTACTTTGATCTAACACTTATTTAATTGGTTATTAATTTTAAAAAGCGTAGAATAATCTCTCTCTCTCCTTTTTTTTTTTTTTTTTTGGAAAGGCTGGTTTACAATAGAGGGTCTTAGATATACTTCATGTAGGTACTCTGAGTCTTGCTAAAGGGAAAATTATTTTTTCGCTAATATATGCATTATTATATAAATTAACAGTTAAGCCTTTAGCTTTATATGCCAATTATACAAATGTCTAAATGCTTTGTTTGCCACACTCTTCCACATGAATTAGCCATCTAATAGCTGATATCTGAGGCACACACAGCTTAAGTAACTTGCCCAAAGGAGTAACAATCCAAGGAAGCAGAAGTAGAATTTGAACTCAGGCACTTGCAGTTCCAGAACCCAAATATTAATCGCTATGCCCTGAAAATACATTTTAAAAATATGGGAAGACAAAAGTATTACTTTTATAAAAACTCATATTGTTTCAAGGAATTTATTCTTTTTTTGGCTAGTTACATATAAAATATTTGCATCTTTTTAGTCATTAATTATTTTTTTTGAACTTTAGTACTAAAATTCTTATTTGCCCTAGATTCGTAAAGAAGCAAATACTGACATATAAGTGGCCATGTTGCTTGATGAAGGGCAAATTTAGTGGATGTCAATGTTGAATCTTTTGAGACTAAGAAACAGAAATCTGGAAAATCCACTAGGATCATAGGCAGCTTTGTACTAAAGACCAACATTTATAGCACATGAACAGTCAGCAAGAGAAACACAAATGTCATGGTTTGGGATAGACTAAGAGTAAGAATTTCAGTTATATGGGCAGTTATCAGGTATGTCTTCTTTAATAAAATAAAGGGAAATAATATATTTAGCTAGAATAAAATACCACCAACTATCAGTATAAATTTAATTCTTTCTAAGAAAATAATTCTTCACAGAATATTTTTAGTCAAAACCACCAGTAGAAACTATCAACAAAATGAAAAGACAACCTACTGACTGGGAGAAAATATTTGCAAATGATATATCCAGTAAGGGGTTACTATCCAAAATATATTAAAAATCTTAAACAGCTAGCACCAAAAAAACCCAAACAATCTGATTAAAAAATGGCAGAGGACCTGAATAGACTTTTTTCTAAAGAAGAGACATAGATGGCCAAAAGACACATGAAAAGATGCTCAACCCCACTAATAACCAGGGAAATGCAAGTAAAAACCACAATGAAATACCACCTTATACCAGTTAGAATGTCTAAAACCAAAATGACAAGAAATAAGAAGTCTTAGGATGTGGAGAAAAAGGAACATTTGTGCACTGTTGCTTGAAATGTAAATTGGTGGAAAATGATATGGCGCTTCCTCAAAAAATTAAGAATAGAAATACCATATAGGGTATTAGAATTATCCAAAGGAAACAAAAACACTAATATGGAAAGATATAAATACTCATGTATTTATTGCAGCATTATTTACAATAGCCAAGATATGGAAGCAACATGAGTGTCTATCAATAGATAAAGAATTAAAAAATGTGTACACACGCACACACACACACACATACACACACACATACATGGTCATGAAATACTAAACAGCCATGAAAAGAGATGAAATTGTGTCATTTGAGGCATCATGGATGTACTTAAAAGGTATAACACTAAGAGAAATAAGTCAGATTGAGGAAGACAAATACCATGAATCCAATCATGTTGATTCTAAAAAAAATAAAATAAAATAAACAAATAAAAAGCAGATTCAATACTATGAATATAGATAATAAACTAATCATTGCCAAAGGAAGGCAGGTAGACAGTGGGCAAAATGGATGAAGGGGAGAGGGAGATACAGACTTCTAGTTATGGAATGAATAAGTCAGGGGAATAAAAGGCACAGCATAAGGAATACAGTCAATAAGATTGTAGTAGTGATGTAGCTACACTGCGGTGAAGATAGCATAATGTATAAACTTGTCAAATCACTAAGTTGTATACCTATAACTGATGTAACATTGTGTGTCAATCATACTCAAATAAGAAAAAATAAATTAAAAATTACCAATGGTCTTTACTACAATCAGTAATAAGCTTTAGCCACTGTCCACCATCCATATATACCTTCTCATGGCTAAGAAATACTTAATAAGATACAACATGATGCAGTATTTACCTAGGTAACAAAGAACTATATAAGAATCTCTGGTGGAGTTTTTCTTTAAGACACATGTTATTTTTTTCCTTTATCAGTATAGTGATAAATGCATATTCTACTTAGAGACAATTGAAATTTTAACTATGTAATAATAAGTATGGAGAAGTAAATTTTTAATCTTTCTGCTATGTTTTAAAAAATTGCTCATTCACAAGAGTCACAACTGTATGATACACATATTACATTAAATGATATATATTACATATATATATAATTGTTATATTTTACTTTAAATATTCAACATGCATTATATGTGTGTATACGTGAGGATTCACCTGGAAGCAATTTTATTTTATTTTTTATTTTTTTTAAAGATTTTATTTATTTATTTGTCAGAGAGAGAGAGAGAGAGTGAGCTCAGGCAGACAGAGTGGCAGGCAGAGGCAGAGAGAGAAGCAGGCTCCTTGACGAGCAAGGAGCCCCCCTGATGTGGGACTGGATCCCAGGACGCTGGGATCATGACATGAGCCGAAGGCAGCCACTTAACCAACTGAGCCACCCAGGCGTCCCTGGAAGCAATTTTAAAATTTAATGCAAAATAAGATCTTAGGACAAAGTTCTTTTAGATGAAATGGTAAAATTAGTATAAAATAAACAAAAAGTGTAAAGCAGAGCATTGACTGGATATAGCTAAAAGATTATAGGTCAAAATGATACCTCCAGGATTTTAATTTGTCAGTAGCCAAACATGATTGAGGATAAATTAACATATTATTCACTTTCAGAAAATTGATTTGCTGTGTTTGTCTTGTTTTTCAATTGTCACAGGCACTGTGGGGTTTATTTGTTTGCTATAAACGTTTCCTACAAAATTTAAAGTGAACTTCTGCAGATGTGTCTTACAAAATGAGGTGTATATGACCACTTACTGGTACAGAAATCAAATTTATTTGATCTTCTCTTTGTATCTGTCAATCAAAAAGAAAGTGAAGAAATGTTCCATAAGGAATAAAATCTATTTATATATTGAATAGCTTGGCAATGATGGTTATAAACAAAATAAAAATTTCTGCAGAACTTGAAGTTATAGAATTTAGGGACTTTTCTTTCCAAAAAATATGAAACACATTCATAACAATATTATATTTCATGCAATGGCAGATCACTGAAATAAGTTATTGTTGAATACATTTATTGAAAATTTAGTAGCTGGTTATCTCCTCTAACTGGTAAACTTTATTTATCTTCCTAAAATGATCAAAACAGTGAGAAAAGGATCATATTATTTTGTCTTTAGTATAATATTATGGAATTTTTTATCATCTTCAGAATATCAGATATTAAAAAGTGGTTATGTAATTTAAATATGCAAGTATGAAGTTAAATTTATGAGTATGTATTTTTTCTAATTAATCTTATGTTGTAATTTCAATAAGTAAATCATATTTTGACAATAATGTATGTCTTATAATATGTGAAAAGTTGAAATTAAAGTATTCATCTTAGAATAATTTATAGCTCATTGAATTACTAAAAAAAAAGCATCTTAAAATTTTTCACCATGGACTTCTTTGCTCTGTTACCAACTCTTTTTTGGAGGACTAGTATTAAAACATTCTAGTTTCACCACAAAATTGTAATTATATTTTACTGGAAGGAATAAAAGCTCAAATGAATGGTTTATAATTGGGAGATTGATTTTAAAAAACTTAAATGCTTTTTTTAAAGTTATCTATTGCTTTCTTTTCTCAGTGCCTTAATTCAGTAAAGTGTCTATTAAACACTTTCTTTAAAAAAATCTTACCATCATTAACTTGATATTATAATATTTAATATATATTCTTAATTCAGTGGAAAAACATTTAATGAAGGCTGGACATCAAATGTAGTATGATCCAAAAGCAAATCATGCTGTAAATCCTCAAGTGCAAAAATATCCCAGATAATCCCTAAGTGATAGATTAATATTTGGATCCTGTTCAAATAATGGACCCTTACAAATTTGGGTCCATGAGAAGATACCAAAAAATATGAAAAGTTCTTTGACATCTTACTTTCACTTATGAGAAATTTCCCATGAGAAAACGGTTGTTGTAAAATTAATCACAAAATAAAACTTTTTAAATTTTGACAACTTTTTTTTTCTTACCAAATTAAAGGGTCAAACAAAAGGAGTGACTTTAGAGAAGGTAAATTTAAAAAAAAAAAACAACAACTAACATTTATTAGGTCTATTCAATATGTTTGCCACTGTTCTAAGTGGCTTTAGGTATATTTTTTTCTTTTAATTTTCATATTGATCCCATTAAGTTGGTATGAGCATTATCTCTGGGTTAAAGATAACACGACTAAGGCACAGAGAGTTTAAGAATCTTGTCAGGGGTTGCCCAGATAATACATGGGAGAGCTAGATTTTGGATCCAGGCAACTTGGCTCAAGAACTTATGTGTTTTAACAATACATAGCAAAAATAAAATTCTTAAGCACAAACAGCTAGTAAGTGGGGGTAAACATAACATAATCTCAGAAGTGAATGTAGTATTTTTGTTAGGTTAAAAATACAATATTAAGCATGAATAAAGGATAAAAGTCTGTATCACAGGCACACAAGCCAATTATTAGTACTCTAAACACTAGAATACAATTATCCACAGAACTATAATTACTTCTGAGTAATAAAACACGTTTGTTTATATATGTTAGGAAACATATTAACTCCAACTTGATATACTGATCAATAATAGTAATAAATAAGGAAAATTACTTCTAAAGCATAAATGACTCATCTACTTCCTTTTCTTGGATACTGTATATTTTATTTAATCCTTGGAGACAGTAAGAAAACACATCTCACTAACAAGCAGGGAGAAAATCTATCTGGTGTCACATATTATGCTCTTTTGATTAATGAGGATTATAAACTAAAGGATTTACTTTTCTCTAGGTATGTATTTAATATAGATTTAGACTTCTGTGTTTTTCTCTTTTATTTTATTATGCTTTGGGATGCTCAAACTACTTACATAATTTCAATCTATATCACAAGAATTCTAAATCTCTTCTGCCTTTCCTTGCATTAGCACTAAATCCTTTATCTCTGTGTGTCTATAAAATATTGTTGATTTCATCATTTCATTAAATTAAGATTTTATAGTAATTTTCAGTGAATTACAATCAATTCCTGGTTCTCAGGTAAGAATTAAAGGTTTTTAAATAGTCAAAATCAATCTATATTCTTTGAATTTCAGATATTGCTATCAAGTATTATAAAGTTAGATTGCTTCAAGTGGCCCTACAAAATATTATATTGTTATTAAAACCTACTTAATAGTCAATTGCTATACATACATATATTTTATATACAGATATACACAAACATATGCATATAAAAGAAAATGTCAGTATTATGTTTTAGCTATTTTGTGATCTCTAGACACTTAAAGAATGAACTAGCTGGTATTTATATCAAAACATTTTATATCAATAGCTATAATTAATATATCTAAGCAATAATTCTAACCAAAATCTATTAATAACAATGTAATATTTATTATAAAAATATCACTGGAATGAAGTACTAGCTTTCTCTAGTCCATGTTGGGAATCCATTAAATAGTTGTTGAATAGACAAATGAGAATATCAATGAATATGAAAGGTAAATATTTTGAAACCTGCATTCCTAAAAAAAAAAAAGCTGTAGAAACTCATTGCTTCAAAAACCAACTGTAAAGTAAGTGGCACTTTTAGGATCTTATGAGAGGTTATATAGTAAAATAGCAAAAAGAAGGATAGATAAACATGGTATTTCACTCAAAACCATGCTAAGCATTTGATCCTAGACAACTAGTACACTGAGATGATATTTTAGATAAAATAATGTCTTACACGGGGCTTGTACTTGTTTACAAACTATTTCTTCATGGCTCATATTCAGATGAAATTTGCTTACTACTACTGATAAAGTGAATTGCATTTAACAATATCACAATACATATACAACATATTTTATCTGTTCCAAAATTTTATTTTTGTACATTTGCTGTTACTGAAGTTTCAAGTTCAGTTTCAAGTCTCAAAACTAGGGCAAGGAATGGACAATCTTTTAGAGAAATCTCTAGGGCATAACCTTTCTCAACTGCATGCTTTTATTCTTGTAATCAGGGACACAACTGAATCAGCACATGCTGACAAGTACGCTTACACAGGCTTCATAGACACTGTTCGGAACTACATTGGAAGAGTAATTCTGACATAAAAGATGTAGACTTTTCCTTTAACTAGTTTTATCCATGTTTGTCCATTTTGCCCATCTAGTTTGATCATTAGTCTTTGTTCAAGGATGCTAGATAATCAATGAAGGCATAAGAGCCAGTAGCTCATAGCCTGTATTTAGTCAAGAAAAATGCTGTAGCCCACAACACAAGCACAAATCGACATTTCAAAAGGCCTCTCTTAAATTGCTCACTGGAAAAACAATCGTCATCAGTGCTAAAATGGACTTTACATAGTGTATACTTCATAGTTGTGTATACATAGTGAAGGTAGAAGGACACCATAAGAGGTCTCAGAAAATGATTTTTTTTCTGTGACTTGAACTCAACACTAAAAATAATAATTTAATTTGTCAACTAAAATGGCTCTATGGCTAAAGAAAGGTTATTTCATTTTAAAGCATTTTACAGGTAAAGATATATGTAAATAAACACAAAGAATTGTTCAGCTTTTATATTGTCTTTATTCAAATTACCATATTCTGATTTCTAATACCATAGATTATTTTTCTTGTTTTTGACTCTTGAATAAATAGAACCATACATTAATTACCTTTTATGTTTGTCTACTTTTGTGCAACATTTCTTCATATGTGCAATTCACTCTTACTGATAGAGCAGTGGTTCATTTATAACTTTCTGCATTCTGTTGTTGATGTACATATTGATTGCAGTTTGAAATTATAACAAATAAGGACACCTTGAAAAATATGTATATCTCCCTTAGTGTACATATGTACAGATTTCTGTTTGGTTCATACCTAGAAGTGAAATCCTGGTTCATGGGACACCTACACTTTAACATTTAGTAAATACTGCAAAATAGTTTCCCAATGTGATTACAACAATTTATACCACCTTAAGACAGTTGAAAAAAGTCTAGTATTTCATATCTTTATTAGAATTTGGGATTGTTGAGTCTTTAGAATTTTATCAATTTTTTTCTAGAATTTTATCCTATTTGAATTGTTCTTATACTAATAAGTGTGATTTCACATGTTTATTGGTCATTCTACATCTTCAGTTTTGAAGTTACTGTTTAAATATTTTGCTCATTAAAAAAATTACTTTTCCTTGCTACTTTTATATAATTTACTGAGAAATGTGTGTACAAATTTTCCATTATCATAGTATTCCACTATTGTATTTTTTTCCTTTAATTTTGTCATTTTTTTACATATTTTGGGCTACTAGGAGCTTAGAAATTAAAGATTGCTATATCTTCCTGGTAGCACTCTCATTTTATCATCAGAACATGCCCCTCCTTTCTATAGTATCCATTTCTAATCTTAAATCTACCTTATCTGTTACCAGTATATTGTATCATCTCTCTGTTAGTGTTTTGTAGTATAAGATTTTCATCCCTTTATGTATGTTTTGCTCTTTGTTTTGTTTTTATCTAGTCTGCTATTCCTTGACTTAGATGTAGTTCATCACTTCTTTGAAATTAAGATAGCTTCTATTGTTTTATTAATAAATATATTTAATATTGATCATTAAGATATAATTTGAAAGCATATTATATTGTGATATATTTACTTTAATATTCTATATTTTATTTTATGATTTTAGAAACATTATCAGAAGAAGTCTAAGATTTCATGACTGCCCCTCCCCCCACAAAAAAAATCCCTCCAAACAGCCCCAAATGTTCAGCTAAGCTCACTGAATTTCCTTCTCCTGAACCTAGGTCCATAATTCATTATGTTGTTAGTACTCTGCTGCCTTCAATCATATGCCTCCTTTTCTTCCCCCTCCAATCCTTAATTGTTGTTCTTGGTGGAAGGATAGATCTATCTTATTCTGTCCAATATTATTATTAGATGTAAACTATTTCATTTTATTTTTATATTGGTCACTGATCATATGTGGGTAAGTCATTGATTTTTGAAACTCACCCATCTTCCTGAATTCTCTTACTGTTTTTAAAATTTTTCAATTGATTCTTTTGGCCCTTCCAGGGAAAGAATTACATGATATGTAAAATATAATATGTCCTTCCCATTCCTACATTTCATACTTTTTCTTATAAGCAGTGTTTTTGCTTAGTATTTTTTTGAATAACACATAAAAACATTGGTGAAAATGGGGATCACTGTATTGTTCCAGACAATAAAGTAAATGTTTCTTACCTCCTCAATTACTATGCTTATGACTTTTGTTTTTAACATTAACAAAATATCAATCTACTCTTATTTCTTTCCTTTCCTTTTCTTTTCTCTTTTCTTTTTTTTTTCCTTTTCTTTTCTCTTTTCTTTTTTTTTTCCTTTATCTCTCTTTCTTTTTTCTTAGAAAGAGAGAGGGAGAGAGTGGGGGTGGGGGTACCAAGCAGGCGCCACACCCAGCACAGAGCCCAACATGGTGCTCAATGTCTCTACCCTGAGATCATGACCTGAGCCAAAATCACAGATGATTAACTGACTGAACATCCCAGGCACCCCGATTCTTATTTATATTTCATTGTATATAATCAAAAGTGGATGCTAAAATGTATCATGCATTTTTAACATCTCTGAAGATAACTTTTTAATTACTTCTTCCTTTGGTTAGTATATAACTAGTTTATCTAGTATTTCATACCTTTGCATCACTTCATTGAACCATTTTGGTCATGTTTTATCATTCTTGAAATATGGTGATGAATTCTTTGTTAGTATTTTTCATTTTTCTGTATTTACTTATGAGTGATGCCATTTGGTAGACTTTTTTTGGTCTTTATTTTAGTTTGATAATAATCTAAATGGTTATATTTTTATAAATGAGATCATAAAACATATTTGTAATCCTTCCTGCTTTCTTGTTGTTTCCATTCTTTTTTTAATGTTTCAAGTTTTTATTGAAATTCTGGTTAGTTAACATATAGTGTGATATGAGTTTCAGGAGTAGTAGAATCTAGTTATTCATCACTTAATTGCAACACTCAGTGCTCATCACAACAAGGACCCTCCTTAATATCCATCACCCATTTAGCCCACCCCCCCATCTGCCTCCCTCCATCTACTCTTAGTTTGTTCTCTATAGTTAAGAGTCTCTTATGGTTTGCTTCCCTCTTTTTCTTTTTGTTCCCCTTCCTCTATGTTCATCTGTTTTACCTCTTTATGAGTGAAATCCTACTGTATTTGTCTTTCTATGACTGGCTTATTTTGCTTAGTGTAATATACTTTGGCTCCATCCACATCATTAAATGGTAAGATTTCATCCTTTTTTGATTTCATCCTTTTGATGGCTTTTTGTGTTGTGTACATATTCTACCTCTTTTCATCCATCATTAATCAGTAGACATTTGGGTTCTTTCCACAATCTGGCTATTGTTGATAATACTGCTATGAACATTCAGGTCTATGTGTCCCTTTGAGTCAGTATTTTTGTATCCTTTGGGTAAAACCTAGTAGTGCAATTGCAAGGTTATAGGTAGTTCTGTTATCAAATTTTTGAGGAACACCCATACTGTTTTCCAGAGTGACTGCACTAATTTGCATTCCTACCAAAAGAATAAGAAGTTTCCCCTTTCTCCATATCCTCTCCATATCCGTTTCCTGTGTTGTTGATTTGAGCCATTCCAACAATTCGGTGATATCTCATTGTAGTTTTGATTTGTATTTCCCTGATAATGAGTGATGTTGAGCATCTTTTCATGTGTCTGTTAGCATCTGCATGTTTTCTTCAGAAAAATGTCTATTCATGTCTTCTGTCCATGTTTCAATGGGATTATTTGTTTTTTGGATGTTGAGCTTTATAATTCTTTTTTTTTAAAGATTTTTATTTATTTATTTGTCAGATAGAGAGAAAGCACAGGAGTGAGCACAGGCAGACAGAGAGGCAGGCAGAGGCAGAGGGAAAAGCAGGCTCACCGCTGAGCAAGGAGCCCGATGTGGGACTCGATCCCAGGACGATGGGATCATGACCTGAGCCGAAGGCAGCTGCTTAACCAACTGAGCCACCCAGGCATCCCTGAGCTTTACAATTCTTAATAGATTTTGGATACTAAGCCTTTATCAGGTACGTCATTTACAAGTATCTTCTCCCATTCTGAAGGCTACCTTTTAGTTTGTTGATTTTCTCCTTTACTATACAGAAGCGTTTTTTTTTTTTGTTTTTGTTTTTTGTTTTGATGATGTCCCAATAGTGCATTTTGCTTTTGTTTCCCTTGCCTCAGGAGACCTGCCTAGTAAAAGTTCTATGGCTGATGTAAAAGAGGTTGTTCCCTGTGTTCTTTAGGCTTTGGATGATTTCTTGTCTCACATTTAAGTCTTTCATGTATTTTGAATTTATTATTTGTGTGTGTGTATGGTGTAAGAATATGGTCCAGGTTCATTCTTCTGCATATTGCTGTCCAGTTTTCCCAACACCATTTTATGAAAAAACTGCCTTTTTTCCACTGAATATTCTTTCCTTCTTTGTCAAATATTAGTTGACCATATAGTTGTGGGTCCATTTTGGGTTTTCCATTCTATTCAATTCATCTATGTGTCTGTTTTTGTGCCAGAACCGTACTGTCTTGATGACTAGAATTTATAATATAGGTTGGAGACCAGAGTAGTGATGCCTCCGGCTTGTTTTTCTTTTTCAGGATTGCTTTGGTTACTCAAGGTCTTCTGTGATTCTATTCAATATTAGGATTGGTTGTGAAACATGCTGATGGTATTTTGACAGGGATTGCCGTAAATGTGTAGATTGGTTTGAGTAGTTAGACATTTGAACAATATTTGTTCTTCCAGTCCATGAGCATGGGATGTTTTTCCATTTCTTTGTGTCATCTTTAATTTCTTTAATACGGGTTTTGTAGTTTTCAAGTACAGCATTTTTAACCTCTCTGATCAGGTTTATTCCTAGGTATCTTACAGGTTTTTTTTTGGTGCAACTGTAAATGGGATATATTCTCTTTCTATAGTTTCATTACTGGTGTATAAAAATACAACAGATTTCTGTACAGTGATTTTGTGTCCTGCAACTTTATTGAATTTGTGAGTCAGTTCTGGCAATTTTTTGGTGGACTCCTCAGAGTTTTCTATATACATTATCATGTCATCTGTGAATAGGGAAAGTTTGACTTCTTTCTTGTCCATGTGGATGTCTTTCATTCATTTTTGTTGTCTGATTATTTTCTGTACTATGTTAAGTAACAATGATAAGAGTGGACATACTTGTTTTGTCCTCACCATAGAGGAAAAGCTCTCAGTTTTTCCCCATTGAGGATTATATTAACTTTGGATCTTTCACATATGGCCTTTATCATGTTGAGGTATCTTCTCCCTAAATCTACTTTGTTGAGCTTTTATCAAGAATGGATACTATACTTTGTCAATTTTTTTTTTTCCTGCATCTATTGAGAGGATCACCTGTTTTTTTGTTTTGTTTTTTTTTTTCTGGTTCTTATTCTGTCTTTTATTACTGTGGCTTTTCCCTTTGATTAATTTGTGAATATTGAATCATTCTTACAGCCCAGGAATAAATGCCACTTGATTGCTGTGAATTATTCTTTTAATGTACTGTTGGATTCAACTTGCTAATATTTCATTGAGAATTTTTTTCATCCATGTTCATCAGGGATATTGACCTGTAATTCTTCTTTTCAGTGGGATCTTTGTCCAGTTTTCAAATCAAGGTAATGCTGGCTTCATAGAATGAGTTTGGAAGTTTTCCTTCCATTTCTATTTTTTGGAACAGTTTAAGAAAAATAGGTACTAACTCTTCATTAAATGTTTGGTAGAATTCCTCCTGGGAAGCCTTCTGGTCCTGGACTTTTGTTTTTGGGGAGGTTTTTGATTACTGATTCAATTTCTTTGCTGGTTATCACTCTGTTCATTTTTTATATATATTCCTGTTTTAATTTTGTTAGTTTACATGTTTCTAGGCATCTTATCCATTTCTTCCAGATTGCCCAATTTGTTGGCATATAATTTTTCCTAATATTGTTATAATTGTTTGTATTTCTGTGATGTTTCTTGTGGTCTCTCCTTTCACAATGGTGATTTTATTTATTTATTTATTTATTTATTTATTTATTTAAATTTGCATTCTTTCCATCTTCTTTTTGAAAAGTTTGATTGGAGTTTTATCAATTTAATTAATTCTTTCAGAGAACAAGGTCCTAGTTCATTGATCTGTTGTAGTTTCTGTTTGTTTCCATATCATTAATTTTGCTCTAATCTTTATTATTTCCTTTCTGCTGTATTTAGACTTAATTTGCTTCTTTTTCTAGCTTCTTTATGTATAAAGTTAAGTTGTGTATTTGGGGTTTTTCTTGATTCTGTAGGTGCACCTGTATAGCTATATACATTCCCCTATGACCACTTTTGCTGCATCCCAAAGGTTTTGGACAATTGTGTTTTCATTTTTCATTTGTTCCCATGTGTTTTTATTTGTTTGTTTCTTCTTTTATTTTCTGGTTAGTCCATCCATTTTTCAGTTAGGATGTTCTTTAACCTCTATGTATTTGTGGTCTTCCCAATTTTTTTCTTGTGATTGACTTCAAGTTTCATAGCATTGTGGTCAGAAAATGTGCATGATATGATCTCAATCTTTTTTTATTTGTCGAGGCCTGATTTATGACACAGTGTGTGATCTATTTTGGATAATGTCCCATGTGCACTCAAAAATAATGTGTTTTCTGCTGCTTTAGGATAAAATGTTCTAAATATATCTATTAAGTCCATCTGGTACAGTGTGTCATTCAAAGCCATTGTTTCTTTGTTGATTTTTCTGCATTGATGATCTATCCATTGATATGAGTAGGGTATTAAAGTCCCCTACTATTATTATATTACTATCAGTGAGTTTATGCTTATTATTAATTATTATATATATTTGGGGCTCCCAAGTTGGATGCATAAATACTTACAATTGTTAGATCTTCTTGTTGGATAGACTCCTTTATTATGATACAGTACCCTTCATCATCTCTTGCTATAGTCTTTGGCTTAAAATATAGTTTGTCTGATCCAAGCATGGCTTCTCTGGCTTTCTTTGATATCCATTAGCATGATAAATTGCTCTCTATCCTCTCACTTTCAATCTGCAGGCGTCTTTAAATCTAAAATTAGTCTCTTGCAGAATATTGATGGGTCTTACTTTTTTATCCATTCTGATCCCTATGTATTTGGAGCATTTAGTCTATATACATTCAGAGTGATTATTGATAGATATGAACTTAGTGCCATTGTATTACCTGTAAAGTTGTTTCTGAAGATTTTCTCTGTTCCTTTTTAGTCTTTGCTGTTTTTGGTCTTTCTCACTCAAAGAGTTCCCTATAATATTTCTTTCAGGGTTGGTTTAGTTTTTCTTTGTCCAAGAACTCTTTATCTCTCCTTCTATTCCGAATGACAGCCTTGTTGGATAAAGTATTCTTGTCTGCACATTTTTCCCACTCAGCACATTGATATATCATGCCAAGTTTCTGAAGATAGGTCTGCTGCCAATGTTATTTGTCTTCCCTTATAAACTGAGGCTTTCTTTTCCCTTGCTGCTTTTAGAGTTTTTTTTTCTTTATCTCTGTATTTTGAAAATTTTATTACAGTATGTTGGTGTTTGACTGCTTTTGTTCATCTTGATGGGAATTCTCTGTACTTCCTGGATTTGGATGTCTATTTCCTTCCCCAAGATAGGGAACTTTTCAGGTATAACTTGCTTAAATAAGCTTTCTGCCCCTTTCCCCTTTCTTCTTCTACTAGGATTCCTCTGATACCAACATTATTGTGCTTTATAGAGTGGCTGAATTCCCCAAGTCAGCATTTGTGATCCAATATTTTTCTTTCCCTCTTCTTTTTAGCTTCAGTATTTTCCATAAGCTTATCTTCTATACAATTAATCATTCCTCTTTTTCTTTCATCTTTGTTGTCATTTCATCCAGTCAGTTTAGCATCTCAATTTATAGCACTTTTTATTTCAGCTGTTTTTAGGCCTCTTATCTCTATTATAAGGGACTTCCTGGTGTCTTCTATGCTTTTATCAGACCCAGTTAGTATCTTTAGGATTGTTGTAAATTCTGGATCAGGCATATTATTTATATCTGTTTTGATTAGATCCCTGGCCATGACTTTTTCTTTTTCTTTTGGAATGGATTCATCTGTTTTGGCCTTATGTCTAGGTCTCTCTTCTTCGCTGTTTTATGAAAACCTGTTACATTTTCTGCTCCTGAGAGTAATGGTTTTATGAAGAAGAAGTCATATGCTGTCCAGGGTCTGGCACTTCAAGAAGTATTTCTGATAGGCTGTGTGTACAGTGCTGCTGTGTTTTGGCTGCTCTTTCCCTGAGTTTAGTCTTCTTATTTCTCCTTACCTGAAGTGGGGTGTTTGGACCTTTGCCAATGTGTGGCAAGTTTTAAGTAGGTTCTTGTTAAAAGAGGCCTGATCCTATATCCAATAGAGATGAAACTTTGCAGCTTTGTCATTAGCAGACTTAGTGCATGCTGGGGGTTTGTGCTCATTTTCTGAGGGATGGGTCTGCTTCTCTGGTTCTCAGGTATACTTTTTCTAGTAAAGAAGCATCTGCAGAGTGCAGGGCTACAGGGCTTAGTGTAAACAGCTTAGATCACCACTGTGGGCACTGTGCTACTCACTAAAATTAACCCATGCTGATGGGTGGGGGAGAAAAATTACACCAGCCCTCTCCCTCATCCCTGAAGAGGGGAGTTCACACCCTCTGTTGTCTCGGTAACCCTCACAGAAGAATGAATAATCTCCCTTCATGTGTCCCGGGCATCCCTCATATACCTGCTTTCACCCCATTGGTATCTAGAACATTTGACTGATGCACCTCAGTTTTATCCCAGGTAGGCTAGCTGAGTTTCAAAATTCCAAACTTTAGAGACCCAGCATGGCATGAATGTACACTGGTCCTCTAAGGGAGGAACTCACTAAGCTGGGACTGGTGTTGGTTTGTCCCAGAGGGCAGTTGCACAAATTGCACAGAACTTGGTAGTTTAGAGTGAAATGCTGCAAAAAAACCTGTGTCCAGGTTAGCTGCACTCAGCAGGTGTCTCTATCCCTATGTTAAGGAACAGGGTGATGTGATTCCACCAGGCAGCTCTTCAGTCCCCTGAGAGGCAGTGCCACCTCTCTCAGATGCATTCCCAGAGGGGGGTAATGGCCCTCCCAGAGAGTCCCTGGGGATCTTCTGATTGTGCTGTCAACTTTTGCATCCCTGCTTTCCTTCTCTAGAGGAACACTACAGCACCTGCCAAGCTCCACACTGTCCATGGTGCAGATGTTTAAAACCAGTCTTTGAACTCCTCTGGTTATAAAAGCTCAGAATAACCAGCCCCTTTCATTTTCCCAGTCAGTAGTTTTGGAGAAGTGTTTTTCTGGTGTAATCTCTTATGCACTGCCCTGTCTTGCACTCTATCTCTCTTCTATCTCCATGATCATGGCTCCCTCCCCTCCACAGCACCAGTGATTCTTTTCTCCCCAAATCATGTCTCCACACCTCCTGCCTTCCACAGTATGACCCCTTCTCTCCCTCTAGTTTTGCAGTTTGTTCTATCAATCTTCAGATCAATTCCTTGGGTTTTCAGAATGATTTGATATTTATTTAGCTGTTTTGGAGGGACAAGGCAAACATAGGGACCTCCTACTATCCACCGTCTTAACACTTCCCTTTCATAATCTTTAATGTAAGAGGTATTACTCAAATGTTTGCTTAAATAACAATAAATAGACACTGGAAGAGAAAATATTAAAAATAAATAAATATTATATTTTGAGAATACTTCTACATAAATAAACTAAAATAAATCAAAATTATTTAAAAAATCAGACTACTGAAATTTAAATATAAATCATCTATTTGTCTGTGTGATCACCTAGGCAAATGAACTACAGATTGAGATATTTTACTTTTATTTGTTTGTATCCATAAAAGGTTATAAATGCCTTCAGAGAAAATAATAATAAAATAGATTTTTAAAAACCAGTATATATATATGTGTATATATATACATATACATGTAATTTCTTTTAAATTTTCGTCTACTTTTTGCGGTGAATCATATTGATCCATTATGTTGTTTAGATGAACTATAAATTTATGTTTAGGAGTACTGAACATGAATTTTAAGATTGTTAATTATCTGCAACAACTTAGCAATGAACATATTACGTAGAATAAAAAGTTTTCTATCAGGTATTTCTTACTTTTCTTTATGAATTCAATATTTTCCATAGCTCCACAGCCTTTCCTCTGTGACAAAGAGGCATTTGAGATTTTATTTCTTAAGTCCACCATTAGCTTAGGTTAAAAAAGCAAAATTAGAATACTTAGGAGAAAAAAAATACAGAATAACTTAAGTCTACTACATGTAAACTGAAGTTCCGTTATGTGCTTAAATAATCTTAAAAAAAAAAAAACTAGAGATAAAGCTATCTAATTATCCTCTTATTGACTCTTCCCTTGTACGTTCAGCTGTGTAGTTCCTGCTTTAACCTGTCACCATAGAGTCCTTTCTATAAGTGTCCCTGATGGCCTGATTGAACATATTTAAAATTCCAATTTTCTATTTTATAAAACAGTAGATATTTTTAGCTACCTTAAATTATTCTACTTATCTAACTTTGTTATCTCTTACAGACTTTCTTATATCAGACAGTGTGTTTCAGTGTGTTTCCTTGCCACTCTCTTCTCTAAGTTTTATAAAGTGTACCCAGAAATGTCACCACTCTCAATATTTAACAGAGAATTTCATTATATGTGCTATTTAGCCACTCAAAATTGTCACAATTAAACCAAATTACCTGATACTTTCACTTTTAAAATCTTGTTCTGGGTAAAATTTTACCTTTGGGTGTTTAGTCTAATTCTTTTGCAGTCTCTCTGAGAAAATACATAATCCCATTGCATGCTAGTAAGTATAATTTATGTTGGTAACAAATATATGTCAATAAATTTCACTGTTTATTTCATCACATTTTTCTGTTGAAAAATAGATCACAAATTGACACAGTCAAGGCAAGCATAGTTCAAATTGAAAAAAAAATTCTCATCACAATACACTAGCATATTTTGTATTCATTAAAAATAAATTCAACCTACTTTCTAAACTTATCTATTCATTATTTAAATTTTCTTATTGGTCTTCAGAAATAATAACATGATTGAATAGAGATTAGTGACAATAATCAGACTGTGTGATATTATTTTCTCAAATTATTTACTAAGTTATTATATATTAAAGGATAACTTATGTAGCTCTTAGCTAAATGTCATAAAATAATTACTATTTTAATAAATGAATGATTGAATAAATATGCAAAGACAAAAATGTGGTTTGCTTTGACATTCAAACTTTCTGTTATTTACTTAAGTATATTCTCATGAGCTCTGACAATCTGCAAAACTGTTGTATAATCAATAGGAAAAATGGATCCTAAACTACATTCATAACTGCTAAATCTCATAATATATCACATTTAAGACATAAACCTATGTTTATGTGACTTAATTTTTGTGTAAATACCTATTACCAAAATAACAGAGAAAAATCCTTCCACACAAAATGCAATATTCTCTACAAGTTGGACCAACAAGTTCTGTCATTCATTGCTTCTAATTTTCTTTACTCTGCCACCCATAAATGCAAAATACATAACACATACACACTTCTTTTTCTAAAATCTTAAAATCTGTATTTCCTGAGTGTGCTCTCTGGATTTTGGCACTATTGCATTTGATCATACCATTCTCTGATATATATTTCCTTTCCTTCCATTTAGCTTAGAGGAAAAATCTCATCAGTTCTTATAAGAAACATCTGAAATAAAAGTATCTTCAAATACTCAATCACAATTGATTTCATTATTTTCTGTGTTTCTATAAATTCATAGTAGGTTTAAGATGTCATCCATATTTAACAGCATTTTTGTTTGTTTTCATCCTTGATTTACAAATACACATATACACACTTATGTAGATGAACATGCACACACACAATCTCTCAAAATAGATTAGTGCAAGACTGCAGTCCTCACATATATTAGAATCGCCTTGGAAGTTTTTAAAGAACACTAATGCTGATGTCTAAGTTCCAGAGATTCCTATTTAATTTCAATGTTGGGATCAAGAGACAATTAGCTTTAAAAACTAATCTGTACATTTCCAGTGTACAACCAGGGTATGTTCCACTGAAGTAGACATGTTTTCGTAAGAATTAAAGAATTGGAATGAATAGGAAAAGCTATTGCCTCAATATCTTTTGTAGAGAGTTGCATAGGCACCTACTCTATTAAGGTGTGTATTAATACAAGTGTTAGCATTATCTAAAAATTAGTGCTTGAGGAGACTATGGACTCTTATTTGATTCCTCTGACTCTCAAAGGTTCCAACTCAACACAGCAACCACACCAACACTTGCTTCAGGTAACAGAAATAGACAAAGAATTTAAAAAGGAAGAAAAGGAAAGAAAGAAGAAAGAAAGAAAGAGAAAGAAAGAAAGAAAGAAAGAAAGAAAGAAAGAAAGAAAGAAAGAAAGAAAGAAAAAGAAAGGAAGGAAGGAAGGAAGGAAGGAAGGAAGGAAGGAAAGGAGAAAGAAACAAAATCTTGAAGACCTCAGCATCTAGCCAAGATGTAATAAAAATATATATACATTTTCCCCTAAAACAAAGTATGTGAGCTAGAAATTGTCAGAACTTTTTGCCTGGAGAAATTTTGAATGCTTACAGACACAGGAGAGGAAATAAGGCTGGGCCCAGAGGTCTCATTGACCTGAGAAGATGGAACTTGTCATCCATGAACTGTGAAGTGGTATAGTTCACAGAACAGAGCATCTAGAGAAGAAAGAGCTGCACAGGGAAAGAGCACTGGGCATCTGCCAAGAGTCCTCAAGTATCTAGTTGAAAGCTAATCACTGAATGCATATTAGGGAATTATCTAAATCTGAGGGGGGAAATCACCCAGAAGAATAAAAGAGAACAATCACAGAAGTTCACATGTAGCCAAGAATAGTTCTCTTCCCATCAGCCAGAGTAGAAAAATGCTTAACTGATTGGGAATCGAGTAGATTGCTCAGAAGGGTTTTGCCTCAGTAGTGGACCAAAAGTAACCCTATACTAAGTGTTTTCTCCATGACTTAACATAGCTTAAAATAAGACCTAATTCTCAAGCCCTAAAGGTAGAAATGTAAAATGGTATAGCAACTTTGGAGAAAAAAGTGTCAGTTTCTAAAAAATGATCCAGCCATTCTACATCTTGGTTTTTATCCAAGAGAAATTAAATTTTACATCCATACAAAGTCTTAAACAAGACTTCATAACAGTTTTATCTCTAGTAGCTAAAAATTGTAGACAACCCAATGTCTATAAGAAGCTTAGTGAATAAAAAAAAATATGGCATATCAATATAGTAAAACACTACTCATCAATAAAATTGAATGATATATTGACACATGGAACAATATGAAAGAATTTTAAAACAATTATTCTCCATGAAGGAATAAGGAAAAATGATTATATAGTTTATGATTCTATTTACACAAAATTCTAGAAAATTATAGTAATAAACAATGGCATAAAGCAGATTATTAGTATTGTCTGTACTTTGGAAGGAGGATAGGGAGGATGAGAGAGAAGAGGAGAAGAGTTACAAACCAGCACAAGGAAGCTTTTGTGAATTAAAACCCTCAGAAGAAATCCAAGTCATCCTATAAATGTCTTATGTAGGAAAAAAAGTCTTTCCTGGATTAAAATGTGGTCTGCTGGTTCAATGAAAACTAGTCTTGTGCACCTTTAGAATAACATTTCACAAGTCATGTTGAAATAATACTGAGTTGAGTTCTAAACTAGAAATCTGTGTCACATATTAAGAAAAATGTTTCATTTTTGCTTTTATTTTTTCTAAAGCACTTCTACACAATCTATCTTAGTTGTTTCTGTTTACAAATACACTGTTCTCTCTTCCAACAAGGTAAAACAACAATGTTTCTTAGGAAAAAGCACTGTTCTTCTGGAAAAATTCAATTGCAATCTTTTAAATCCCTAGATTTCTCTTTTTGCGCCATTTTTTATTTAATTTGAAAGTATTCAAAAAATTAATTTTTATCATTACTAGGTCAAGTTATTTTCAATACCCAATACAGCAATTTTTATTCCATATAAAATCTCACCTTCAAATGACTTGCCATTGGTTTTATTGCTTCTTTTTTATTGCTCCTACCTCTCAAAACAAAATTGAGGTTTAATAAATCTTTAATGATTGTATAAAATACAAACAACCAAACTGAATATATTTTTTCTTTGACCCTCTGTTGAATCTTTTCACTTGAGGATTAATTTGTATTTATATTATATTGGCATTTATATTTATTTGAGATGGAAATTTCTCCAAGAAAAGAAAAAAGATAAATCAGTAGAAAAATAAATATCCTCACATTCAGTACACATACCAACTCTACTATTTATTAAGTGAATTAGCAGAAGATATACTGATTTCCAATTATGAGAGAGATAATTTTGAAAGTAAAAACAAAACCAAACAAAACTTATACTAAGCAAAAGTATGTACTATGAAATGTAAGAAGTTACTCAATTAAGAGGTTTCTGTATTCTTTATAGTTCAAAGCATGATTTCTAATATAATACAAAATAAAGAAATATTTTTACTTAAATGATTTTAAGGAACTTAGATGCCATTAAAAATCAAAAGGCCAAAGGCATTCTGGCCCACCAGATATAGATGGACCATGACAGTAATTTAGAATATGCTGGGAGAAATGCAAGCTGAAATTAATGGACTTAAAGCCAGAAACCTGTCTCTAGAAAAGAAAATGAAGTTTTCTACCAATTCAGATGTTCTTCTACCAGGTCACATATTTTATACTTCTAGCAATAAAATAAAATAAGTGAGATCAGTAGTAATTATATAATACTTCCCAGATGATGTGTTTTGTCTAGATGTTATGCTTTTTAGAAGAATGCAGTACCTAGTTATTATCATTCCCTTACTGCTAATGAAAGATGTTAAGAAAAACAAAATAAGTAACTTAACACCAGAAGGCTGCTAAGATTAACGTCAGATTCAAGTCTAGGCCTTATATCTCCAAACCAAAGAGGCATGGACAGGGAAGGCTTGGCCTTGTTGTGGAGCATAGGAGGAAAACATAATGTTATTCCCTGCATCTTGGGCACAGTATTGGCACACTGATTTCCATCAGTGTTAATCTAAGCCTAGATACATTCCTTCCAGTACTTGTCAGAGGATTCATTTAATAATTAAAGGAGAAGGAGGGAGGAGAAGTGGGAGGAAAAGACAGGAGGGGAGTGAAGAGGAAGGGAGGGAAAGAGGGAGAGTGAGAACCTCTAACTCTGAGCATTCCCTGACGTGTTCTGCCAACATCCACATATTCTTAGATGATAGGTATTGTATGTGAAAAAAATCAGAAGAACATGATTTTTAAAGAGAAGTAATACTTATTGAAATATACTCTTGTACATATTTAGAAGTATTGAACTATTTCTTGGAATTTGCCTCACCACAGTTGGCAGACAATCACTTTTATAATCTTACAGTTTTTACTGAGATAGAAAGCCATGATGTATATGTACAGTTACTTTAAAAATACAAAAATTTACAGTATCACTGTTTCTCATTTGTTTCCTAATGATACTATGGAACCAAAGATACAATTATTATTTCTTACATGGCTTTTCAAATCTGGTTTGTTAAGGCCAACGTGACACAGTTCACAGGCTAGAATGGATTTTTGACATATATTACTTTTACATCATGAAAGGACACAGAAGTTGACTATTTGAAGACAAATTAATAGGGACTTTTAATACAATGTGAACTGGGCATAGCAACCAACAAGGGATTTTGAGGCATATAAGTTCTAGCAATCACATAAAATCATCATTACCTCCTAACCCTGAAGGAACAGAGGGAAGTTGGGGGGTGTCACCAGAGTCCAGTGAGAGCTGGCATATGGTGAGGATGACTACTTAATGGAAAACATAGCTGAAACACATTTGGACCTTATAAAACCCAGACTAAAAATTAGTAAGAAAATAAACAACCTGGTTCTATTTTCCTTCTCTCATCAATCTCTTGCCATTTCTGCTCTTTGGTCAAATCCATCTCAAAGCCAGAAGGCAAAGACACCCAATTGATGCAGTCTCTAATAGTCTGTCTCCCAAGACACAGAGCAGGGCAAAGGAAGGCAAGAAATTTAACTAGACATTTTCCAGTCTACCCCCATTAAGCACTGTGATGTAAAATCACCCAGATAAGGCCAATAGGGAAAAGGAATGGGTGGATCTAGTATTGACATGCTTGTTTCATGAGTAGATGAGTTCAATTAGTGTAGATTCTCATTAAGTCGTTTATTTTTAGATTTCAAAAAGAGAAGACTTTATGTGAGGAAACAAATGATAAGAAACAGTTCTTACTCTCTCAAAAAAGTTTTTCAAGGAAAGTTTTAGAAGAGTGAATGTGTTTCCTGTGTTAATGTGTTAATGTGTTAACCTGTAACCATAGTTCATCAAATACTGGAATTGTTCTTTTTCCAGACTCCTTAAGGGGAACCAAATACAGTGCTTTAGAGTAGCCTACTGTTCAGCTGTATTATAAGCCTTCAAACATCTTCTGAATTACTGTTCCTGTAAGCTATTGATGGCTGTGTTTGGAGAACAGCTTTAGCTCTTCTCATCAACCCAATAATTGACTATTTGCTGTCCACTCATTGCTAAGAGATTGTTTGGATAATCACTCAGTTCTTCCCTGCAGAATCTCCCTGCATTATGCCTATGTCTTTTACTCCTTCTAGATTTGTTATAAAACGATAAATTATTTCTACTATTACTCGGAATTTTAAAAAATACATTAAATATGAGCTTCATTACTTAAATGTAAATTATTTTATTTCATCTTATCTTATTGCCTAGTTGGTTGATTGGGAGAGAGAGTGAGCTAGAAAGCTCTACAAGTCTTCCAGAATTTAAGCAAAATACAGTAAGCCATGATAGATTTGTATTTATCCAGAATATAGCACATTAAGTAAGAAACATTTGCTACATATTCTGCAGCTTCAGTCTTTCTAATTAAGGAATTGTTCCCACATCCTTTCTTTCTCCTTCACTGTCAAGGTACATCCTCTTAGTTTCCTTCTCTTCAAGAATCCCTCCCATTTAACTTCCCTATGTCTCCCTATTCTTTTTTTTTTAAAGGTTCATTTATTTATTTGAGAGAAAAAACAGAAAGAAAGTGAATGCATGAGTGGGGGAAGGGGCAGAAAGAGAAAATCTCCAGCAGACTCCCCACTGAAGGTGGAACATAACCATGGAGCTTGATGCAGGGCTGATCTCAGAACCCATGAGATCATGCACTGAACTGAAATCATGAGCTAAAGGCTTAACAAATGGAGCCACCCAGTTGCACCCATGTCTCTCTATTCTTATTTGCTTCCTTTTATCTTATTCCTTTTGCATATTCAAAATAACAATGTGAAAGCCACATCAAATATTTGTGAGAATGAAAGCATAAAGAAAATAAAGAAAGGGCATTATGAAGTCTAAAATGTATTCAACTGGTGCTCCATACTTGCTGGATATGTAACAAGTATTTGATCTTTAGCTTCCCAATGGTCAAAGAAGAAAAAAAAAGTTATTTTATAAGACACATAGGATCTATCATGTGAAATAAAAAGCCAGCTGAGAGTCCAAAGGATGCCCATTGACCTGTTCTTTCTACATTTCATACTGAGCACTCTTATGTGCCAGGAATTGGTCTGGGTTCCAGGATGAACAATTTTACATAGTAAGCAAAATCCATGCCTTTGTGAAGGTTGCATTTTAGAAGGGTAGAAAAACAATAAGTGCAATAAACATAAAGTATGCTAGGTTTTGATAAGAGATATGGAAAAAAAATAAAATGTGAAAACAATAATTTGTCTTCATTTAGAACACAAAATGTTAAAAACAAACAAACAAAACACAAAATGTTATTTTTCAAACAGTTTATTGATAATTTACCATCAGCCCCTCAAATGCCGATGTTATTTTTTGCTAAATAAAACAAAAACAAAAACAGTAGTTTGTTCTGGAGATATTGGGTTTGGCTCTTGTTAAGGAAAACTAAGAATTATAACTAAAATCCAGGCCTTTATGAATGGTGACCCAAGATTTTCAAGAAGGTAGTTTTCTTTATGTTCTGGAGATCTGATTTTTTTCCACTAAAAAAATTAATAGAGTTAATAACTTTTAATTCTTTTTCTAGCAAATGTTTAATGTTCCTTATTTACAAGCACCATTCCATGAAGATGAAAAAGCAATAACACCAACAAATACACTTAAAGTATAATGTGTTGAAATTTCTTCTGATCATTTAATGAAACATAAATTTTTCATAGGTTTAAAGTGAAGTCATTTTTTTCAGACAAGATTTGTATTAATTTTCTATTCTAAAATACACATCGATACATTTTATTAAGGGCTCTGGTAAATGAAAAAAATGCTTTTTAAGAGGGTGCAATTCCTGGCATTTAAAAGATATAGAACAAATACACATGAGACTCTGTGCCAGTGTCTTTTTTTTTATTTATGATACTAATGGGAATACAATCTAACTTATTTAATTTATTTATTATTTAATTTAATAAGATTTAATTTATTTATTTAACAGGGAGATTTAATTTATTTATTTGACAGGGAGATCACAGGTAGGCAGAGAAAGAGAGATGGGGAAGCAGGCTCCCAGGACCCTGGGATCATGACCTGAACCGAAGGTAGAAGCTTTAGCCGACTGAGCCACCCAGGCTCCCCTGTGTCAGTGTCTTCTGACAGCTGAAAAGGAAACCAGAACCAGGAAACATACATCCTTTTTTCTTACATTTTTTAATTTCTTCAATAAGAGTGGGTGTTTTTTTTTTTTTTTTTTAATTCTTCAGCTTAGGGTTAGGCTTTGAGGAGTATGTTATTACTTTATCAAACTTCTAAAACAAGATACATAATTATGAATAATGCACTGTATATATTAGTATAACTCAATAAAGAATAGTAAGTTAATCTGAGGAGGGGTAAAAAACCTTTCTGACTTCTCTTCTGGCTTTCTTCCAGTTTAGAGCTTGTATACAATTCTATTAAGCTGCCATTTCCACCTACATACCTTCATGGTTCTAGGAAAAGTACACCAAAAATGAAGGCATTAATGTACAGAAAAGTTACATTGTATTCCCATTAGTATCATTATTTTCTAAACTACCTAATTTCGTACATGGGATGATGTAGACACACTGCCTCAGCTGGAAACCATCAGTTAGAAAAAATCACTTGACACAGAGTTTGAGGAGAAAAGCAACAGAAATTACAGGATGTGAGACAAAGGCAGAGCATAGCTTTAGCGGCTGCCTTGTTCTAATGGTAGAAATTATCCACCCTGGGCTCTGTCTGAGTTTAATTGCTATGAACAGCTCCAGAAGGCTGCACTTTCATCCCCATTGTAGGTCAATGAGCATATTTGCATGGTAGAAATTATTAGCAACTAGGCCTGTCCCCAGGAGAGTATCCATGATGCTATTCACAGACCATTAACAACAGAGTTAACCCATGACCAAGAAAGGCTGAGAAGAAATGCTCTCTCCTTGGAAAAAACTGTTAGTGGACAGATACCATTCTCTTCAGACATATTGATTACTTACTTATGCAACTCATTCAGATTTTTGTGGAAGTTCTAATGAACGTAAAATATGCATGAACAGGAATATTGCTGGAGTATATCCTAAGTGTCCTTTGTCCATTTGTTTGTTGTTGTTGTTGTTGTTGTTTTTTAATAAAGCTGTTTTATAACCCTTATGATATAGAAATGTGTTTGGATCTCTGTAGTTCATTATTTTTTGCTTAAACTTTTTTTAAGTAAAATTACTGGGTAGAGACATTTAAATATTTGAATAAACCTAGTGATGGTTTGTTCTATATAAGGAAATTTATCCTAAAAAGGTAACCATAAAATCAACAGTATGAAACCTTACATAGATTGAAGGATAAGTGAATTTAATCTCCTGAAAAAAAATATTGATCAATACCTAATATTCAGAATCTATCACACTGGCTTTGAAATACACTTCTCATATTAGTTCTTTGCAAAGGAATTTGATGCTTCTTGCAACCAGATATTATATATCTATATAGAGAAGATAATATATGTTCTACAATATCACATTAATATTTGGGATGGAAATTTCCTGAGAAGGAATATTGTCACTTTATTATTTTATTTTATTTTTTATTATGCACATAATTTTATTCATTTATGGAAATTTACATGTTACTGACTCTTCATGGATTCCAAAATTCTCTGATAAAGAGGTTAGAATAAAATATTGCAACTTCATTTGACTGATGCTTAGCTAAGACAAATCATTATTTTCATAAAACAATCATGATATTCTCAATGGTAAACATTGGAAAAGATGTAGATTTATTATTTGGTCCCAAACTCTAAGAAAAAAATAAAATCTTCATACTGTTTATGTTATAATTCTTTTTAATTTAAATTCAATTAGCCAGCATATAGTACATCATTAGTTTTTGAGGTACTATTCAATGATTCATTAGCTGCATATAACATCCATTACTCATTACATCACATGCCATCCTTAATGCCCATCGTCCAGTTACCCCATTCCCTTTGATGCCTCCCTTTCCACAACCCTCAGTTTGTTACCTGGAGTCAAGAGTCTCTCATGGTTTGTTTCCCTCGCAGATTTCTTCCCATTCAGTTTTCCCTCCCTTCCCCTATGATCTTCTGCACTATTCTTTATATTCCACATATAAGTGAAACCATATGATTGTCATTCTCTGATTGACATATCATTTAGCATAATACCCTCCATTTCCATCCTCATCAAAGTAGATGGTAGGTGTTCATCCTTTCTGAGGCTGAGTAATACTCCATGGTGGGTATGAACCACTTCTTCTTTATGCATTCATCTTCTGAAGGACATCTTGGTTCCTTCCACAGTTTGGCTATTGTGGACCCTTGCTGCTATTAACATCGGGGTGCAGGTATCCCTTCTTTCACTACATCTGTATCTTTGGGGTAAATACCTAGTAGTGCAATTGCTGGGTCATAGAGTAGTTTATTTTTTTTAACTTCTTGCGGAACCTCCATAGTGCTTTCCAGAGTCACTGTCCCAGGTTGCATTCCCGCCAACAGTGTAAGAGGGTTCCCCTTTCTCCACATCCTTTCCAACATTTGTTGTCCCTTGTCTTGTTAATTTTAGTCATTCTAACTGGCATAAGGTGATATCTATTGTGATTTTGATTTGCATTCCCCTGATGGCAAGTGCTGCAGAGCATTTTTTCATGTGTCTGTGGGCCATTTGCATTTTGTTTTGTTTTGTTTGAAAAATGTCTGTTCATGTCTGCTTCCCTTTCTTGACTGGATTATTTACTTTCCGAGTGTTGAGTTTGATAAATTCTTTATAGATCTTGGATATCAGCCCTTTATCTGATAGGTCATTTGCAAACATCTTATCCCATGCTGAGGGTTGCCTTCTAGTTTTCTTATCAGTTTCTTTGTCGTGTAAAAGCTTTTTATATTGATGAAGTCCCAATAGTTAATTTTTGCTTTTGTTTCCTTTGCCTTTAGAGACATGTATTGCTAGAAGTTGTTGTTGCTGAGGTTGAAGAGGTTACTTCCAGTGTTCTCTTCTAGGATTTTGATGGATTCCTGTTCATTAAAATCTTACGTCTTTCATCCATTTTGAGTTTATCTCTGTGTATGCTGTAAGAGAATGGTCCAGTTTCATTTTTCTACATGTGGCTGTCCTGTTTTCCTAGCACCATTTATTGAAGAGACTGTCTTTTTTTTTTTTTTCCCCATTGGATATTCTTTTTGCTTTGTTGAAGATTAGTTGACTGTAGAGTTCAGGGTCCACTTCTGGGTTCTCTATTCTGTTCTGTTGACCTATGTGTCTGTTTTTGTGCCAGTACTATGCTATCTTGATCACAGCTTTGTAATATAGTTTGAAGTCAGGTATTGTGATGCCCACCAGCTTTGTTTTGTTTTGTTTTGTTTTGTTTTTTTAACTTTCTCTGGGCTACTTAGGATCTTTTCTGGTTCCATACAAATTTTAGGATTGTTTGTCCCAGCTTGTGAAAAATGTCAATGGTATTTTAATAGGGATTGCACTGAACGTGTAGATTGCTCTGGGCAACATAGACATTGTAACAGTGTTTATTCTTCCAATCCATGAGCTTGGAATGTTTTTCCATCTCTTTCCATCTCTTTGTCTTCCTGAATTTCTTTCATAAGTGTTTTGTAGTTTTTAGAGTACAGATCCTTTCTCTTTGGTTTTGTTTATTCCTAAGTTTCTTATGGGTTTTGGTGCAATTATAAATGGGATCAATTTCTTATTTTATATCCTGCCACATTGCTGGATTGCTGTATGAGTTCTAGCAATTTTGAGGTATAGTCTTTTGGGTTTTTCACATAAAATATCATGTCATCTGCCAAGAGAGTTTGACTTCTTCTTTGCCAATTTGAATGAATTTTCTTTCTTTTTTTTTTTTTTTTTTTTGGTCTGGTTTCTGAGGCTAGGATTTCTAGTACTATGTTGAACAATAGTGGTGAGAGTGGGCATCTCTGTTATGTTCCTGACCTTAGGGGAAAAGCTCTCAGTTTCTCCCCATTAAGAATGATATTCACTGTAGGTTTTCATAGATGGTTTTTATGATATTGAGGTATGTTCCTTGTATCCCTATACTTTGAACAGTTTTAATCAGAAAGGATGCTGTATTTTGTCAAATGCTCTTTCTGCATCAATTGAGATGATCGTATGGTTCTTGTCCCTTCTTTTGTTAATGTGATGTATCAAGTTGATTTAGAATGTTAAACCAACTTTGCAGCCCAGGAATAAGTCCCACTTGGTTGTGGTGAATAATCCTTTCAATGTGCTTTTGAATCCTATCAGCTACTATCTTGGTGAATATTTTGGTATCCATGTTCATCAGGGATATTGGTCAATAATTTTCTTTTTTGACAGGGTTTTTGTTTTGGGGATCAAGGCAATGCTGACCTCATAGAATGAGTTTGGAATTTTTCTTCCCATTTTTATTTTTTGAGACAGCTTCTGTAGAATAGATATTATTTCTTCTTTAAAAGTTTGGTAGAGTTCCTCTGGGAAGCCATTTGGCCCTGGACTCTTGTTTTGGGGGAGCTTTTTTTTATTACTAATTCAATTCCCTTGCTTGTTACTGGTCTGTTAAAGATTTCCTACCTCATCCTGTTTAAGTCTTGGTAGTTTTTATGTTTCCAGGAATGCATCCATTTCTTCCAGATTGCCTAATTTGTTGGCATATAGTTGCTCAAAATGTGTCCTCAAAATTGCTTGTATTTCCTTGCTGTTAGTTGTAATCTCTCCTCTTATATTCATAATATTATTAATGTGTGTCCTTTCTCTTTTTTTTAGAGAAGTCTGGCCAGAGGTGGATCAATCTTATTAATTCTATCAGAGAACCAGCTTCTAGTTTCAGTGACCTGTTCTACTGTTCTTCTGGTTTCTATTTCATTGATTTCTACTCTAAACTTTATTATTTCTCTTCTGCTTGGTTTAGGCTTTATTTGCTGTTCTTTTTCCAGGTCCTTCAGGTGTAAGTATTTGGGTTTTTCCTAATTTTTTGGGAGAGATTTGTATGGCTATGTACTTCCTCTTAGGATCACCTTTGCTGTATCCCAGAGGTCTTGAACCTATGTGTTTTCATTTTCATTAGTTTCCATGATTTTTTTTAAAGATTGTATTTATTTATTTGTCAGAGAGAGAGAGAGAGAGAGCACGAGAGTGAGCACAGGCAGACAGAGTGGCAGGCAGAGGCAGAGGGAGAAGCAGGCTCCCTGCTGAACAAGGAGCCCGATGTGGGACTCGATCCCAGGACATCGGGATCATGATCTGAGCTGAAGGCAGCCGCTTAACCAACTGAGCCACCCAGGTGTCCCAGTTTCCATGAATTTTTTAATGTCTTCTTTAATATCCTGGTTAGCCCATTCATTCTATAGCTAAAGAGGATGCTCTTTAACATCCATGTGTTTAAGCTCTTTTCAAATTTCCTCTTGTGATTAGTTTCAGTTTCAAAGCCCTGTGGTCTGAAAATATGCAAGGAATCATCTCAATCTTTTGGTATCTGTTTATTAGTGACCCAGTATGTCATCTCTTGGGGAAGAAGTTCCATGTTCTCTGAAGAAAGAATATTCTGTTATTTTAAGATGGAATGTTCCAACTGTATCTGTGACTGTATCTGTATCTGTAACCGTATCTGTGAAGTTTATCTGGTCCAGTGTGTCATTTAAAGCTTTTGTTTCTTTGTTGATTTTCTGCTTAGATGATCTGTTCATTGCTGTGAGTGGAGTGTTGAAGTCCCCTACTACTAATGTATTATTATCAATATGTTTCTTTACATTGGTTATTAATTGGTTTATATAATTGGCTGTTCCCATATTGGGGACATAAATATTTACAACTGTTAGATCTTCTTGTTGGATAGCCACTTTAAATATGATAAGATGTCCCTCTATATCTCTTACTATAGACTCTGTTTTAAAATCTAATTTGTCTGATATGGATATTGCTACCCCCAGCTTTCTTTTGAGGTCCATTAGCATGGTAAATGGTTCTCCACCCCCTCACTTTCAGTCTGGAAGTGTCTGTAGATCTAAGATGAGTTTCTTGTAGACAGCATACGGATGGTTATTGATTTTTTTTTAATCCACCCTTTGACTTTTGTTAGAGCATATAGCCCATTTACATTCAGAGTAACTATTGAAAGATATAAATTTGTATCATTGTATTGCCTGTAAAGTCCTTGTTTCTATAGATTGTCTCTGTTTCTTTCTGGTCTATGTGACTCTTGGGATCTCTCTCTGCTTACAGTATCCTCCTTAATATTTCTTGCAGGGCTGGCTTGGTAGTCACATATTTTTTTTCAGTTTCTGTCTGTCCTGGAATCTCTTTATCTCTCCTTCCATTCTGCATCAGCCTTTCTGGATAAAGTATTTTTCACTGCAAGTTCTTCTCATTTAGTACCCTGAATATATCTTGCCAGCTCTTTCTGGCCTGCTAGGCTTCTGTGGGTAGAGCTGATGTTATTCTTATGTTCCTCCCTCTTTAAGCAAGGAATCTCTTCTTCCTAACTGCTCTCAGGATAGCTTCTTTTTCTCTAAGATTTTCAAGCTTCATTATTATATTTTTGGGTGTTGATCTACTTTTATTGATTTGGGGAGGGGTCTTTTCTACCCTTGGGTGTGAATGTTTATTTATTTCCCCAGATCAGAGAAGTTTCCATCTATGATTTGCTCAGATATACTTTCTGCCCCCCCCCCCTTTTCACCCCCTTAGGCACACCTGAGATTGGTTTGAGATTGGACCTGAGATCCTGAGATTGGTTTGCTTCAGGGCAACATTAATTTCTTGAAGTCTTTCTTCATAGGCTATTAGTTGTCCTTCTCTCTTTTATTCAACTTCCTTCCTTTCCATCAGCCTGTCCTCTACATAATTTATTTTCTCTTCTGCCTCATTTACCCTCGCTGTTAGAGCATCCAATTTAGACTGCAGCTCATTCATAGTATTTTTAAATTCAGTCTGATTACATCTCATTTCTGCCATTAGAGATTCTGTAATGCCATTTATGCTTTTTTTAAGCCTAACTTTTAATTTTATAATTGCTATCTTGAATCCCATCTCTGGCGTCTTACTTATATCCATATTGATTAGCTCTGTGGCAAAGAACATTGCTTCTGGTTCTTTCCTTTGTGAATTCCTCCTTCTAGTCATTTTGGCAGAGAAGGATGGGTAATCAAATGAGCAGAGTCCAAAATATCAATCACAACCCAAGCAAACACACCTTAGTCAAATCTGAAGTGGTGAGAAGCCACAACAGAAAATCAAACAAAATCAAATGAATCAAAACAAAATAAAACAAAAAATCTTGGTGGCAGGGGAGGAGAGACTATCATCTGGCAGGATGGACAAAGCAGGTGATCTATTTGTTCCTGAATGAATTTTGTTCTGTGTGTTAGAAGACACTACATCCCAAAATTGCAAAGAAAGCAAAACTTATATATGTATTTCTATATCTAGCTATATCCTCATCTATATCTGTATCTATATCTGTATCTATATCTATCTATTGAAGAGTGAAAAAAGGACTAAAATGAAGCATACATCTATAAAATAGAGATGTAAAAAACAAAAGTTAAAAAGTGACTTAAAAACACAAGTTGGTAAAATAAGGCTCTATTTGAAACATGAAAAAGGTCAAAAAAAAAGGGGGGGGATTTTAGACTGAAAGATAAATGAGTTGTGAGAAAACACCTGGAGCTCAATATATTATTTTTACCCTGGTGCTGGAGTTTTTTTTTTTTTTAATAGATTTTATTTATTTATTTGACAGACAGAGATCACAAGGAGGCAGAAAGGCAGGCAGAGATAGAGGGGGAAACAGGATCCTTGCTGAGCAGAGAGCCTAATGCGGGGCTTGATCCCAGGACCCTAGCATCATGACCTGAGCCAAAGGCAGAGGCTTTAACCCACTGAGCCACTCAGGCGCCCCTGGTGCTGGAGTTTTATGGGCTTGTGGGATCCATAAAATTGTAGTTCACCTGTTCTTCCTGTCTGTCTTCTCAGAGAAGGGCCTGCTGTCCTGCCTCTCAGGTGTCTTTGCCTGGGCAGAGTTGCCCCACCCCTTGTCAGGGGGTTTGGATCAGTATAAGTGGGTTGTCTGTGTGGTTTTTGTTTCCTGAAAGCTTTCAGTACCTCTTCAGAGATTCAGAGCAAAAATGGCCATCCCCAGATCTCTGGCCCAAAGATGAAAGATTGAGGTCACCCCTCTTTAATCAACCCTCTGGGACAAAGTGTTTTCTCCTTTTCATGTGCCAAATTCTGCAGACTCAAGCTGCACATGCCCACTTCAATCCTTCCAGGGGGAGTTCCAGGGACCCATGAGAGCCACTGGCCTTTTTTGCCCTTGGTACTGTGAACAGTTGAGGGGTCGTGCACATATCCTGCTCCACTGCTCCCAGGTCACAGCTGGGTGCTGCCCTATGGTCCTTTCTGGGGCCACCACAGCCCTGCAAGCTGTTGCCCATGATGGTAAATGGCCATCATATTCCAGTCCTTTTCAGAGTGCTCAGGTAAAAAGCCATCACTTGACCACCCAGCTTGTAGTTTATTGTGAGCCGAGTTGAGAGTCCCTCCTGGGCTTGCTAACTATGACCAGTTTCTCCTCTCCACGGTTTGGGACTTTACCTGTTCAGGTACTTCTGTTTGTTCTATGTCTCCTGGGATCCTGAGACTATAATGACTAATTCTGTCTTTTTCATTCCCTGAGTCCCTTTCAGAAAGGGATGTCTCTCACTGGAGCAGATTTCTAAGGGTTCTGATTTTCTGTTCCAGTGTTTCATTACTTTCCAATAGCCAGCTTACAGAGGTTGTCTCCCTCATCCATTTATCTTCTGATATCTCCCCACAGATTCACAACTCTGCACTTCCTACCTTGCAAAAAGCAGTCCCTTTACTACCTGTAGATTTCCAGAAATATTTTTTATATCTCAGGATGAGTTTGTGGGTGTTCAGAATGGTTTGATAGATATCCAGGTAAATTCATGGGACTAGATGAGACAAGTTCCTCTACTCTTCTGTCATCTTGTCTCTGGATCTGAATGTTGTCACTTTAATCAGTTTGTTGAAAATGAAAGCAAAGGAAAAGTTTGATGATAGTAACTAGAAAAAGACCAAGTGGGAGGTGAAGGGAAGAAAATACTCATAACTAAAGTTTGACAATCTTAGAGATGGAATTAACTTTCAGAGATCAGCTTGTTCTCACCCTGCCTTAGAAAAAGAATAAGTGTAACAATTCATAAATAAACAAAGTATGTTTTTTCCCCAAGTCATTGCCTGGTTTTGAGGAGTCATTGTAATTTACAGGTCTGACTTGAATCTTCACTTAGTATATTGAAAATCTTCTAATTGAGCCACATTGCCTTTCCTATTTATTGCCAAACTCCTTTATAGTAAGCCATGATTTTTCAGGATGGCAAGATATCATCAATGTGTATATTTTACTTGCTTTCTACCAAATTATAGTTCAGAGCTTTTCATGTTGAATATTTTCTTTTTTAAAGATTTTATTTTTAAGGTATCTCCACACCCAACATGGGACTTGAACTCAACCCCAAGATCAAGAGTCAGACTCTCTACTGACTGAACTGGCCAGGTGCCTTCATTTTTAATACTTTTAAAGACACTTTACTCTGAATGGTAAGCCCTGAAGGACCCAAATTCTTATTTACCTTGATTTTATAAAGCAGCTATAATATTCTTCTTGTCGTTATTACTGGAGAGAGCACTGAGATGACCTTCCTCCTCTCCTCAGCATCTTCCGTTCCCTTCCATCTCCTCTTTGACTACATTGTTTGGCCATTACCCAGAACCTCCTTGGTAGTTAAGAAAATTTTTCCTGGGGTGCCTGGGTGGCTCAGTGGGTTGAAGCCTCTGTCTTTGGCTCAGGTCATGATCCCAGGGTCCTGGGATCAAGTCCCACATCGGGCTTTCTGCTCTGTGGGGAGCCTGCTTCCCCCTCTCTCTCTGTCTCTGTCTGCCTCTCTGCCTACTTGTGATCTCTGTCTGTCAAATAAATAAATAAAATCTTCAAAAAAAAAAGAAAAAATTTCCTACATAATACCATAGCTGCATTATTTTTCCCTTTACTCATTGGCATGAGAATTATGAAATCATAAGATGGATGTAACTAAAAATCCCACAGAATAATTTCTGTGGAAGTTGTATAGCATTAATATTTCTTAAAACATCTAATTAACAGACTGAAGAATCATGAAACTGTGAAATGTATCCTCATATATAACAATAATACATTAGAATTCTAAAATGTAAAAGAATGAGTCAAAGGAAGGGCAGCACAAACTAAAATGACTAATGTTCATTAGAACCAGATTTTATCTTTAATAAGTAACTGAAAATCAACAGTAGTGCTTAGATACATACATTATATTATGTTCTTGGTGTACTCTAATTCAAACCATTTTACCAAACTTTTATTTATCAACTTTTTAAAATAAAAATCTTAACCTATCTCTTATGGTAGAGCAATCATTCATCTGGCCCCAGAATAAGCATAGATGGCTTTCTTCATCTAAAGTTGAAAGATTAAATTCTTAGATGTGGTACTTTCTTGTATTTGAAATTTAAAGCACATGCAAAAATGAAAAAAATACATATACATATGTACATAGTGAAATGAACAGAGAAGACAACCAAAATACAATGTGACTATCACAACCTAAGAATTCTATCTAAATAGCACTAAACAAGACTGTTTTGCTTAATCACATCTTCTTAGTATTTCATCAATACCTTAGTCACCATGTACTGGAAGAGTTGATATGATAAGTACATTGAATTATCTCTAAATTTTTATACACAATACACATATACATATATTTAAATATCTCTTAAATGTATACTTGCGTACACACACACATACACATGTGTACACATATATGCCATTTAAATAAGTTTTTTGAATAGTCATGTAGGATTTCAGGTAGAAAGAGCAGAAGGACTTTTGTTGTTATTGTTGTTATGGTTGTTTTAGAAATATTATATTCTGATAAGCTGGTGAAAAATGAATTGAATTACCAAACCAAACATAACTCACTCTGGGAAAAGGTCAGAAATAAAGGGGAAAAACAAACAAACAAGCAAAGTAAATTGTCTTGTGTTAAAAAATAACTATAACCATGTTGGGGAATTGTTCCCAGTAGCTGCAGATTTGTGTGTATAGTGCTTGGTAAATGAGGAAATTTATAATGATAAAAAAAGATAAGAAAAGGAGCCAAGGGACACCTGAGTAGTTCAGTAGATTAAAGCCTCTGCCTTCAGCTCAGGTCATGATCCCAGAGTCCTGGGGTTGAGCCCTGCATCAGGCTCTCTGCTCACTGTGGAGCCTGCCTCCTCCTCCTCTCTCTCTCTCTCTGCCTACTTGTAATTTCTGTCTGTCAAATAAATAAATAAAAATCATTTTAAAAAAATGTGCCAATAAAATGATAGAGGGGCAGGGGACATAATTTCTTTGATGTGAAAATACAGGTATCTTTCTAGAATGGAACGAATTTAAAAATGTGTTATATCCTGTGTTGTAATTATACTCTGCCATCTGGAACATTCAATATGTTTCATTTATATAAGGACACTATGGAGGGATGAAGAAAAGAGATATATCCTGAACATGAAGAAGAAAAGAGAAAATGACAGTCACTAGAGATGAATTACTGAAACAGGATTACCAGTGATTATTGGCATCAGAAGAGTAGGTGGCTGAATGGATCAATCAGAGAAAAATTTTAGTCATCCATCCCTATTTCCTCATCCCCAAAACTCTTAAATATATGGACATGATATGTACAATTTCTCAGATTATATAGAATAAAAGTTTATGATATTTTACTTAAAATCTGGAGGAAAATGTGTCCCTAAAACTGGAAGTTTGGTGACATATGTATGTCTGTTTATACACATGAATGCATCAGCATATGTGTACTTATGTTGACATTTATTTCAATTAAACATCTTTTTATGACTGGCTTCACTATTTACCTAACACTCTTATTTGTGTTCACTTATATTATTTTAAATTTAAAGGATTCTATGGGAATTTGTGAAGGAGAATGATATGATAAATAACTATTGAAGATTATTAAGTGCAGGATTATCATGCATTTTCTGATTCAGTCATCAGAGGAGCCTAAATTTTGAGACTCTCCCACAAAATTTAGGCTATAATTTAGTGTTATTTGTATTAAGCATTTATTGCCATAATAATTCTCTATAAGAAAAAAAGCCTCAGTAGCATACCCTGATAGTATCCATTGATCATGAATCTAGGGTGGTTGGATATGTGAGTCTGCTAATATTAATATCATTTGCTCACATGTCCATAGGTCAACTGGCTGTTGGTTAATGTTACAGGTCTCTGTTGAGATGCTGAGGTTAAGTTGAATGATCTATGTGGAGTCTTGTTGGTATACCTTTTTCGCGATGAGAGCAGAGGGAAAAAAGTGCAAGCAAAACTGTGCAAATGCTTTATCGAATCTCTGATTGCATTTAGAATTTCATTGACCAAGGCATTCACATGAGCAAGATCAAAATCAGAATGAGAATGAGAAAAAATCAGAATGAGAAAGACCTGCAAAATTAAAAAAACAAAAGGTATATATCCAGGAAGAGATAAAAAATAAAGCCTCTAAGGAAATTAATCTACTACACTATAAAATATATGTTTTCATTTATTTTCTCTCTATCTCTCTCTAGCCTACAAAGAGGAAATATAATAATAACCAATGGCAGAATTTATGACATCAATGCCTTTTGAAAAATTTATGATCTTTATAATGTAAACCATAATAATTAAAACATAGTAGGTATACAGTAAATATTATTGGTTTTCTTGGAATTAGAACATTTTGTCAAATTTATCTGGGCCTCAGAAAGTGGAGGCAGATGTAGCTAGACTTCTCATTTTGTTAGATGTAGTGGTTCCAACAGTAGGTTCCTATATCACCTGCCCTCATTGTTAGCCATTCTAGGTCAGTGATTTAAGAAAAAAAAAAAAAAAAGTTGAATATCACCAAATAGATCTCTTGTTACATTAGGATCAAACAGACTGGGGGAAAAAATGTCCAAAGTCAGAAGAACTTAGTTCAGCAAGTGACTTCTCAGCACTTTTATTTTCAAGTCATGTTATTGTTAACATTTTTTCCACTAAGAACTAGACTCTTAAAAATGGAGTAATGATTCTTAGAATCACCTGTTGGGGGATCTTAATCTAAGATATATTTTAATGCATTCTTATGATAAATTGAAGTGTCAGGAGCCTTGTTTTATGGTTCTATTGTCTACTTTTCAGCAGTAATTATATCTTTTTAGATCACACAACTTTAAAAATTAATATAATCGATGTAGTAAAAAATATTTTAAAAATTTCTACTGAAACAACAATGGTTGTTAATATGGGAAATAAAAAGACAGAAATGGTGAACTTTGATTTAAATATTTATTTGGGGGCACCTGGGTGGATCAGTGGGTTAAAGCCTCTGCCTTCAGCTCAGGTCATGATCCCAGGGTCCTGGGATCAAGCCCCACGTTGGGCTCTCTGCTCCATAGAGAGCCTGCTTCCTCCTCTCTCTCCCTGCCTGCCTCTCTGACTGCTTGTGATCTCTGTCTGTCAAATAAATAAATAAAATCTTTAAAAAAATATTTATTTGACCATCTCATTATCTCATTTTATAGCATGAAAGATATCATGAATGAAATGTGTCTTCTTTATTTTCAAATACAAAATTAAAATAGGGACACCTGGGTAGCTCAGTTTTTTTAAGCATCTGCCTTTGGCTCAGGTCTTGATCCCAGACTCCTAGGATCAAGTCCCACAACCAGTTCCCTGCTCATCAGGGAGTCTGTTTCTTCCTCTACCCCTCCTCCTGCTCATGTTCTCTCTCTCAAAAATAAATAAAATATTAAAAAAAGTTAACATAAATTTTAATGATAACTATAACTCAATACAATCTTTATTATTTGTCTTTATGTAAAAAAGGGTGCAATAAAGGGTGAAAAGAGAATGAAAAAAAATTAAAACCTGCAGAAATATTTAACCTTAGTATTATTTCACTGGTCATAAACAAACACTAACAATACAGAAACATCAACAGTTAAACCTAGTAAAATTCTGTTTAGAAGATCATAAAGAACATGTAAAAACTGCTAGGACAACTTTGGAAAATTTCATGGAAAAAAATTGGTGCAGAATTGAGAGCAATCTTCAAGATGGTCTGGAATTCTATAGTCAAGTTTAATTTAGGGAGGTAGAAATAAATTATATTTTATGAAGGAAATTTCAGGATTGATAAATTTGACTAAAATGAAACAAACATTTAAAGAAGAAAGAGCTCATATTTTCAGGTATTTTGCTGAATATTATATGCAGTAAGTCGTAATAGTAAGTAGGAAATTTGCCATACAATTCTCTTGGGACTATAATGCCTTTGACTTTCTTGAACCCCAAGAACCACGTCCGAACTTTCAGTATCAACATCAAATATATCTCTTTTGAAAGACAATTATTCAGACAGAAAAAAATGGCTGATATCTCATTTACTTTGCATTATAGTGCTTGTCAACATTTCTCACCACTGAATTTGATATTAAATTACCTAGAAAAATAAACTGTGAGTCCTTTCTTCATTTTATCCACCTTTTCCTTTCACAGTTGTTTGAATTATTTACTGAATAATCCAGTCTATAGAACTAGTTCACGAGGCTTCTAATATTCTTTCCTAGTGTGGACAAAAGCTGGAAGTATATCATTGGTTTATTCACACCCACAAGACTTATGACTCAATACCATTTTTTCTACTTCACACTCTTATCTCAGGATCTGTGATAGCAAAAACTAGTGGGATTTTTATCTACTCTGAACTCTTCCGTATTATATTTTGCTACCAATCTAAGGACACATTGTCTCTTTGTCTATTGCACTGTGATTATTCCCCAGTTTCCCTACCTGATGCCATTTTATTCCATTTGTATCTCAGGAATAAAGCATTGTTCTATACTCTAAACAATGGGTGGAACATTGGCATTCTTTGAGAGGAAAAAATTTTTCTCTAACCTTCAAGATTATTTTGGTTGTTCTAAGAATTAAATTGATATGAAATGGATTAACAGGAGAAAAAAATAAATTTTAATTTTATGCACATAGAGGTCCAGTAATAAAACTAATACCCAAAGAAATGACCAAGGCATACAACTCTACAAAAAGCCCACATAAATCAGTGAGAAATTGATAGGACAAAGAAAATTTAAGTTCGGGAGCTTCAATCAGTAAACAGAATTTAGTCTAGTACAGTAAACTAGTAAAAGCATTAAAGTTTGTTTATATAGATTTTTCTTAGCCCTGATCCTTGTCTGTGACAATAAGGATATCTCTCTACCTCCAGATACTTTTCACATGGTACATTGCACATGGGAGATTTCTTTCCTGCTTTCTGGAGACAAAGGTGGATCAGAGTATTCTTACACTGGCTCTTTCTCAAATAACTTTAATTTAGGACTCTTTCTTTTTTTTTTTTTTTTTTTCAAATTTTACTATGCTATGTCTTGGTATTAACCTGCTTCTGTTGATTTTGATGGGAGTTCTCTGTGCCTCCTGGATCTGGATGTCTATTTCTTCCCCCAGATTAGAGAATTTTTCAGCTATAATTTGCTCAAATAAACCTTCTATCACTTTTTCACTTTTTTTCTTAGGGACTCCTATGATACAGATATTAGACTTTGTGGAGTCATTGAGTTCCCTAGGTCTAAATTCATGATCAAATATTTTTCTTTCCCACTTCTTTTTATTATTTTCCATAATTTTATCCTCTTTATCACTTATTCATTCCTTGGCTTCTTCCATTATTTTTTTAATTTAATTTATTTTTTTATTTACTTGATAGACAGAGATCACAAGTAGGCAGAGAAGCAGGCAGAGAGAGAGGAGGAAGCAGGCTCCCTGCTGAGCAGAGAGCCTGATGCGAGGCTCGATCCCAGGACGCTGAGATCACCACCTGAGCCGAAGGCAGAGGCTTAACCCACTGAGCCACCCAGGTGCCCCGGCTTCTTCCATTCTTATGGTCATTATATCCAGTCAGTTTTGCATCCCAGTTACAACTATATAATCAACTAATCTTTGACAAATAAGGAAAGAATATCTAATGGAAAAGGTCTCTTCAACAAATGGTGTTGGGAAAACTAGTTACATGCAAAACAATGAAACTGGACCACTTTATTTTCTTCTTACTTTTTTGAGATTTTATTTATTTAGAGAGACAGAGAGACACAGAGAGCATGAGCAGGGGGGAGGGCAGAGGGAGAGGGAGAGAAAGATCAAGCAGACTCTGAACCAAGCACAGAACCCAGTGTGGGGCTCAATCCCACGAACTTGAAACTGGGACCTGAACCAAAATCGAAAGTTTGTCACTTAACCAACTGAGTCACCCAGGTGCCCTGAAAGTGGAACACTTTCTTACATTACACAGAGAAATAAATTCAAGATAAATGAAAAGTTGAAATGTGAGACAGGAAACCATCAAAATCTTAGAGAAGAACACAGGCAGTAACTTCTTTGACATCAGAACAAATTCTTACTAGACACATTAGAGAGTCAAGGGGAACAAAAGCAAAAAAAAAAAAAAAACCACAAACAAACAAACAAAAAAACTATTAGGACTTGATTAAGGTGAAGAGCTTCTGCACAGCAAAGGAAATGACAAAACTAAAGCACAACCTACAGAATGGGAGAAGATATTTGCAAATTACATATCTGATAAAGGGTTAGTATGCAAAGTCTATAAAGAATTTATCAAACTCAACACACCAAAAGAAATAACCCAGTTAAAAAATGGGCAGAAGACATGAATAGACATTTTTACTGCTGTTGTTGTTGTTGTTTTCCAAAAACACAAATAGGAGTGCCTGGGTGGCTCAGGTTGTTTAGCATCTGCCGTCTGCTCAGGTCATGATCTCAGTGTCCTGGGATCAAACCCCACATCTGGCTCCCTGCTAAGCAGGGAGCCTACTTCTCCCTCTCCTTCTACTGCTCCCCTTGTTTGTGCTCTCTCATTCTGTCAAATAAATAAATAAAATCTTTTTTTTTTTAAATTTTATTTATTCATTTGATAGACAGAGATCACAAGTAGGCAGAGAGGCAGAGAGAGACAGAGGAGAAAGCAGGCTGTCCGCAGAGCAGAGAGCCCGATGCGGGGCTCGATCCCACGACCCTGGGATCATGACCCGGGCCAAAGGCAGCGGCTTTAACCCACTGAGCCACTCAGGCACCCCAATAAATAAAATCTTAAAACAAAACAAAACAAAAAACAAATAAGACATATAGATAGTAAAAAAACACATGAAAAGATTCTCAACATCATTCATCATCAGGGAAATACAAATCAAAACTACAATGAGATATCACCTTACAACTGTCAGAATGGCTAAAATTAACAGGGGAAATAACAGATGTTGGCAAGTATGTGGAGAAAGAGAAACCCTCCTGCACTGTTGGTGGGAATGCAAATTGGTGCAGTCATCCCTCAAAGAGTTAAAAATAGAACTACCCAATAAGCCAGTAATTTCACTAAGTATTTACCCAAAGGATACAAAAAGACTGATTCAAAGGGGCACAAGCACCCTGATGCTTATAGAAGCATTATCAATGATAGTCAAATTATGGAAAGAGCCCAAAGGTCCATCCACTAATGAATTGATAAAGAAGAGGTTAAATACATATATACATGTATATATGATGGAATATTACTCAGCCATCAAAAAGAATGAAATCTTGACATTTGCAACAATGTGGATGGAATTAGAGTATATTATGCTAAGCAAAATAAATCAGTCAGAGAAATACAAATACCATATTATTTCACTCATGTGGAATATAAGAAAACAGATGAACATAGTTGAGGAAAAATAAAAGAGAGAGAGAGAGAGGGAGAGAGAGAGAGAGAAGGAAGCACGCCATAAGAGACTCAAATATAGAGAACAAACTGAGAGTTGCTGGAAGGGAGATGGACAGGGAAGGGGCTGAATGGGTGATTGGTATTAAGGAGGCCACTCGTGATGAGCACTGGATGTTATACATAAGTGATGAATTAAATTCTAAATTTAAAATGTAGACTAAATTCTACACTATATGTTAACTAACTATAATTTAAATAAAAACATAAAGTAACTTCAGTTCAAAATAATCATTATGCCATTATGACAACTTTGGGGTAACCTGTCCTGGGCCTCCAAAGCATCTTAAGAAAATCTTTTAGATAGATATTGTCAATAAGGCACTTAAAATATGTTGAAAGTTCTCTTAGGATGATTTTTGCCATATTTTTGCCACTGTTTGGTATTTTTCATTGATATGCTTTGTATTATATTTTGGATGTCTAATAGTTATCATGATTATGCAGATGAAAGGAACCATGAAAAACAAAATGAAAGGAAAATATCAAAGACAAAACTCAAAGGAAAGTTCCTTAGCTCAGGTCAGAGTGCTGGTGTCATTTCCTAGATTGTATCTGGAAATGGTGAGGAAAACCAAAGCGTTGAAGAGTAGTCAGAAGATAGTCTGAAACATAACCTGCATTAAGCTGGAGATGTGAAAAGAGAATATAAGAGCCAAGGGTCAAACTGTCAAAGCGGTAATAATAACCAAGACTACTAAATCTAAAGTAAGGAATTATAGCTGGAGTGTGGAAGTAGTGATGTTAAAGTTGTTAATGTGACATTAGCATCTTTCACTATAATTCATTTCATGAAAAGTGGATTAAGTATTGCCAAGTTTATAATGTGTTATTAATGCCAAATAATAAAATGGCCAATTGTGGAGATGCCTGTCATGTATTAAAGGTTAAGTCTTGTCCTGCCTTGGAGTCTGAACAATTCTTTCACTACTAATGCCATCAAGATGAGCTAGGCTAACCCATATAGAGTTGAAATCTTTGAATTATTTCACATAATTTTTAAGTGTTTGGTCAGGACTAAGTTGTTTGAAGTATGGATAAAATAGTACATATAACAGCTAGAAACAAATATAGGGATAAGACCACCTGCACAGTGATCAGTACAATAATACCCCCAGCAAAATAAAAAACATTTCTATACCTTGACACTACTGTACATTTACATAGCTTAGAAGTATTCATTCCTACTTAAATTCTGGATTACTATAATCCAATATTGCCAAATACAATAAATATCACCATCAACACAATCTGTGATCTTCCAAAAGTATCCTTCGAGTCTACTACTTTTTTTTTTAAGATTTTATTTATTTGACAGAGGAGAGAGAGAGAGCAATCACAAGTAGGCAGAGAGGCAGGCAGAGGGATATGGGGAATCAGGTTCCCTGCTGAGCAGAGAGCCTGATGTGGGGCCTGATCCCAGGACCCTGAGATCATGACCTGAGCCAAAGGTGGAGGATTAACCCACTGAGCCACCCAGGCACCCCTAGAGCCTACTACTTTTAAAATACAGTTGCATAACTAAACACATGCAATAAGTAAGAATTTAGAAAAACTGTTGTGAAAGATAGACACAGATTCATGGACCATCTACCTTGAGAAAGCCCAGAACCATAGGAGGGTCTGATTAGCTACTGGGGCAGTATTCTAAGTTTTGTACATGTTAGTGAAATAAGAAACCTTCTACAGACTTCCCTCCCCCACCCCCCAGCTATAAAACCAAGGAGACAGTCTATCATTTAGGTCATATTCTCATGGAGTGGAGAAGACCACCCAGTCTTACTTAATTACATTAAAAAAAAGTATATGAATCCAATCTAAATTGCAACCAAGCAAGGAAGTAGAGTTTCAGCACTACTTTTTTTTTTTTTTTTTTAAGATTTTATTTATTTATTTGTCAGATAGAGAGCACAGGAACGAGCACAGGCAGACAGAGTGGCAGGCAGAGGCAGAGGGAGAAGCAGGCTCCCTGCCGAGCAAGGAGCCCGATGTGGGACTCGATCCCAGGACGCTGGGATCATGACCTGAGCCAAAGGCAGCCACTTAACCAACTGAGCCACCCAGGCGTTCCAGAGGAAGTGAAGCAGGCTCCCCACTGAGCAGAGAGCCCAATGCGGGGCTCCATCCCAGGACCCTGAGATCATGACCTGAGCCGAAGGCAGAGGCTTAACCCACTGAGCCACCCAGGCGCCGAGTTTCAGCACTCACTACTTGATCAAGATTCAGAACCACTCAGAAGAAATGTCAAGGTCCAAAGTCTGCAGAGAGAGTCTATCATACCAGAATAATTAGCTAAGAATATGTTATGCTAGAAGAAGTTAATGTGCAAATACCTTGTCTCTAATGTACCATCCAATGGGTTGATGGCCTGTCTGATGATAACTGTGGGCCACTGATGAAAATTCAAGCAATAAACACACCACAGAAACTTTGATGCACCAATGTCTTACGTTTTCAAAAGTAGTATACTTCTCTATTCTTAATAAAAATATGTTTTTATTAAATACTAATTGATTATAAAAACTATCATTATATTTATTATGAAATCATTCAGTATCTATATTTATCTTTGTTTTAAATTCTGTTCCTGGTTCTTTTATCTTTATAAACTATCCCAGCCATTCTACTCCTGCCCTTGTCTTCATTTGTTGTTGTAGCTACTCATTTGTTTTCCTGTTCTTCTTTCTTCACAGTATTTATTTAGCACATACTGTGGCTTATTTAATATGCTTATTTATTATGCTAGTCAAATGTGTCATTATATTTTATACATAAATACATATTAATAATAACAAATATGTTTCCAACTCTTCAGTGCCAATCATTCAATCAACTTATTATTGATCAATTACATACAAGCATTTATTAATGCTCTATTTTTATTTACTATATAATTTTAATATATATGAATATACACATATCCATTATACATTTTTATTTATTCACCTACATATATTTATATATACATAGATATGTACCTACACACATAAACTTAGAATTCATTATCTAGTTAGGGTTTGGCAAACTGTGACTCACAGGGTCAAAGCCAGGCCATTGCCCATTTCAATTAATCCATTGTTTTCTAGGTTGTCTAATTTGTTAGCATATAATTGTTCATATTAATGTCTTACAATCATAGAAATTGCATTTCTATGATCTCAGTGTAACATGTCTTTTATTTCTCATTTTGTCTTGCCTCTTTTTTCCTAGTCAAGTTAAAGGTTTGTAAATTTTGTTTATCTCTTCAAAAAGATAGCTTAATTTCATTGATCTTCTCTATTGTTTTTCTGGTCTCTTTTTCATTTGCAAATCAAAAAGGATTAAAATCTTAAACATAAGAATTGGAGCTCCTAGAAATAAAATAAGAAAGCTCCTAGAAATAAAATAAGGAAAAAAATCTTTGACAATTAGTCATGGCAATATTTTTTTTAATATGACCAAAATTATGAACAATAAAAACAAAATCAAATAAGTGAGACTATGTCAAGTAAAACGTTTTTGTACATCAAAAGAAAGAATCCACAAAATGAAAAGGCAACCTATGGAATGGTAGGACATATTTATAAATCATACACCTGGTAAAGGATTAATTAATACCCTAACACACAATGAACATATGTAATACAATAGCAAAAGACCAAAGAACCCAAATAAGAAATGGATAGAGGAATTTTTTCAAAGAAGACATACAAATAACCAACACGTACATTAAAAAAAAAAAAAAAAAGATGCTCAACATCACTAATCATTAGGAAAATGCAACTCAAAAGCACAACGACATACACACCCGTTAGAATGGCTATCATCAAAAAGCAAGACACTATAAGTGTTGTAATGGTTGTGAAGAAAAGGGAAACTTTAACACTCTAGGTAGGAATGTAAATTAGTATGGCCACTATGAAAAACAGTATGGAGGTTCTTCAAAATCTAAGACTAGAAGTACCATATGATACATCAATCCTTCTTCAGGTTTATATCCAAAGAAGATGAAATCACTATCTTGAAGAGGTATTTGCACTCCCAAGTTCAATGCAGCATTACTCATAAAAATCAAGACATGGAAACAATGTGTCTATAAAGAGATGAGTGGATAGGGAAAATGTAATATATACATATACTGGAATATTATCCAGCTGTAAAAAGGAGGGAAGTCCTGTTATTTGCAAGAACATGGATGGACCTTAAGGCTATTATGCTAAACAAAATAAGCCAGACAAAGACAAATACTGTCACTAATTTGTGGAATCTAATAAATCAAACTCATAGAAACAGAGAGCAGAGTGGAGATTGCTAGGGGCTAGGGGTGAAAGAAATGGAGAGATCTTGGTCATAAGTTATAAAATTCTAGTTAAAAGATGAATCAGTTCTGAGAATCTGCATACAGTATGGTGATTTTAGTTAACAGCATGGTATCATACATTTCAAAGGTGCTAAGTAAATAGATTTTAAATGTTCTCACCACACAAACACACACACTCTCTCTCTCTCTCTCACACACACACACACACAAACACACACACTCAGTGATTATGTGAGGTAATAGAAGTGTTAACTGATGGTGGAATGGCAATAATTTAGCAACATATAAGTATATCAAATCAACATGTTTATACCTTAAGGTTACATAATGGTACATGTGAATTATATCTCAGTAAAGCTGGCTTTTTTAAAATATTAAAAAATATTAAGGTTAACTGTTAACCTTCATGAAATGTCTTTGTAATAGTACCAAAAGAGAAGATATTTATTTAGTTAGTTAGTTAGTTAGTTAGTTAGTTATTTTTTAAAGATTTTATTTCTTTATTTGACAGATGGAGATCACAAGTAGGCAGAGAGGCAGGCATAGAGAGAGGGAAGCAGGCTTCCCGCTGAGCAGAGAGCCCTATGCGGGGTTCAATCCCAGGACCCTGAGATCATTACCAGAGCTGAAGGCAGAGGCTTAACCCACTGAGCCACCCAAGAGCCCCGAGAAGATTTTTATTTAAAGTAATATCCTGTTACTGTTTTTCATGTGTTGTGTAAAATATAACATTGATGTGCCCAAAGAAAATAATAATTTAATAAAATTTAATCTTTTCTGTATCTCCTTTGGCATCTGATATTCTTCCAATTGATAAAACAAATCAGTGTATTTTCTGGGTATCAATTCACACAAAGTTGCATAAAGTTGAATATTTTGGTAATGTCAAAACAATCCGGGTTTCCTGTTCATAGGTTTTTAAGTTTTAATTATTGGGAATTGGCTATTTACACATCACAAATTAAATAATGGTGAAAGTGGAAAATAAAATGTACTTATTATCAAATAACTGCAACCATTCAGAAGTCTGCATGACAAATCAGGAAAGCCTGAGGTTAAGCTATGTAAAAAGGATAATTTCAAAACATTAAGAGGGTAGAGCAAGAATGAACAAAGCACATGAGTGAGTATATTTATGTAATCTCTAAGAGGCAATGCATAGATAATACTGGGGGGAGTGAAATAGAGTTAATGTAGGAAATAATTTATATCTGTTGTTTGCTAGTCAGCATTCTTACCTGATAAAAGTAACTCTAATTTTCTTTAGGAAATTGCTTCTCCCCAAATTCTCAGTCATGAGACTTACATGGAACTCATTCCATTCATGGTTAAGGTGTACAGTCATAATTGAATTAGGTCATTAAGGATAGTCTGTGTTTGGCCACAGTGGTAATTAATTTGTAAGTATATGAGGTAAACTGATTTAATAAGGTGAATGGGAGGATTTTGTTTGTTTGTTTTGTTTTGTTTTGTTTTCCTGGTACTTCTTGGACACAATTCTGTTCTTCCCTGAAAAATACTAACGGCAAGGTAGGTTGTGCTCATAACTGCCAATAGTAATTTTGTTATTGGTATAGCCATTTTTTAAGAAAAAAATAATCAGCTAGAATGGGACAAGAGATAAGTTTGGGTGGTAATGATTGAGTGCTACATCAAACTATAACTGGATTACTTATTTCTCTGTAATTTACAGTTATATGTGACAATAAACTTCCCTTTCCAATTTAAGCTACTTAGAGCTGAATCACTTTTACCAAATATTAACTTAATATATAGGATTATAATTATTTTTCACAAAATAGGTCTGAAGCCAGAATCTTCTAAAATTGTAATGACTGGAAGAGTTATTCTAAAACAAATACATTTTTAAAATTTTAATTTAAAATTTTAAATTTAAGAAATTGAGGAATTATGAGCAAATGCTTATAAAGTTACAGTGGTATGTCATGATTCTTCTAATAGTATTTAACAAATGAATTAAATAAGAAATGGACTAGGGACAAAAAGAATATTATCCATGTATAAAAATTATGAGAGACTGAGATAAATGGTGGTTGGAAAAGAAGAAATTAATATATGATATATACTGAGGCTATATAAAAGATGCTAAAATTTTATAAATTAAAATATTTGGATTATTGTTAGATTATTAGTTTTTCCTGAGGGACTTAGCAGTCACAAGCTCATTCTTATGTTTACATGGAGCTAGAGGGACAGAGGAGGTTTGTGAATTTGAGTATCACACTCATGTGACCACCTGCAGGCAAATTTCTACCTCCAGCTCTTCCCCAGACTGCTCTAGTTGAGACAAAACAGGACCACCCACTGTCTTCTCAGTCCGCCTGTGACTTTGGATATTTTCTGGTGCTAACAGGATACAGTTCCTCTTTGGGAATTTCCAGTCCCCTTTCCAGGGCCACAAGGAGTCCTATTAGCTTCCCTCAAGCCTTAGTCAGACCTGGCCTCATCTCAGACCTCTGCTCAGGACAGGGGACACAGCCAGCATGCTCCTTCCCTCAACTCATTGGTACATTTTCTTGAAAAAGTCAAATTACCTTTTTTCCTTAAAAAATGGCATATATATATATATATTTATATATATATTTATATTTATTTATTTATTTTAGCCAATTTACACATTTATCATGCTTATCTTTTAAGCGCATTTTTCCAGGTTTATTAAGATATAATTAACATATAATATTGTGTAAGTTTAAGGTATACAATATTGATTTGGTATACATATATTGCAAAATAATCACCACACCAGTTTTAGTTAACTTCTCTATTCCCTCACATAATTATTATTTCTTTATTGTGGTGAGAATACTTCAGATCTACTCACTTAGCAACTTCCAAGTATATAATATGGTATAATTAGCTATGATCACCATGCTATGTATTAGATCCTCAGAACTTATTTATCTTGTAACTGGTAGTTTGTACTCTGACCAACATCTCCCCATTTCCCCCAACCCTTGACTTCTGGAAGCCTTCACTCTACTGTTCCTATGGGTTTTGTTCTTCAGGTTCTACATATAAGTGATACTATACAGTATTTGTCTTTCTCTGTCTAACTTATTTCACTTAGTATAATGCCTTCAAGTTTTATCCAAGTTATAGCAAATGGTAAGATTTCCTTCTTTAGCTTGGTTGAATAACATTCCATTGTGCAATCCCAAAAACATGTATATCACATGCCCTTGCCAGACAGTCTATCAGTTAGATGAATTTGCTCTTTCAATATTTGCTAATACTGAAGGGTCTCATTATTGCATTGTTAATAATTAATCTTTATTTTTCTAGCTAGAGATGTTATTGGAAATTACACAGGGAAGAAAACAGGCATTACCAAAGGCCTGCTGATACATTCTCAAATATGCACATATTTGCATAAACTTCATGACAAAAGATGGGAAATTAAGAACAAACACATATATTTGCAATGGTAGTAAGTAATTTTGAAAACTTTCATAATGACAGAACTCAAGTGCTTTTTTATACCACAGAGAATTAAAATAAACTCCATTTACCTTTTTTCTTTCCCTTCTTTTGTTTTTGTTCTCCCTTGTTGTTTTTGGTTGTTATGGTTTTTGTCTTTCTATTTCCATTAGATAATGAAAAGATAAAGGACAACCCTCTAGTTGTGTCTTGTTTGATAACATCTGAAATAAAGAAGTCAGATGGGAAAAAATTAAAAAACAGAGATGAGACAAGAAGAGTACATACAAAAATGCCTGGAACAGGGAAAACTAATACTTTGTTTAGACTATGAAGTTAAAATGAAAAAATGAGGTCACAAATAATCAGAATAGTATGGTTGCAAAAGTTTATGAAGTATATTTTATTACAGTAATGTATATCATATAACACAATTATAATGTGTGTTTACAATGAGGTAGATCATCTTTAAAGAAAAAAAGGTAAAAGTGAGCTTAATCATACATAATTTTTAGTATGTCTCCCTTTAAGGGATAAAATTATCTCTAAATAACAATACATTATTAAATGTTTATTATTAATAAAATAATATGTTTACTGTTTTTAGTATTTATAAATACATTATAAATGATCAGTGCTAAATAAAGACAACACTATAAAATGACTCAACCTTATATGCAACCAATTATCAAAAAGATCTGCACATGGGATGCCCATGTGGTTCAGTCAGTCTCATCTGCCTTTAGCTCAGGTCATGATCCCAAGGTCTTGGGACTGAGTCTCGAATTTGGCTCCTTGTTTAGCAGGGAGCCCACTTCCCCCTCATCTGTTGCTCCCCCAGCTTGTGTTCTTTCTTCCCTGGAAAATAAATAAAATGTTTAAAAAACAAAAACAGTGTACCTGGGTGGCTCAGTGGGTTAAGCCTCTGCCTTTAGCTCAGGTCATGATCTCAGGGTCTTGGGATTGTCCTGCATTGGGCTCTCTGCTTGGCAGGGAGCCTGCTTCCTCCTCTCTCTCTCTCTGCCTGCCTCTCTGCCTACTTGTGATCTCTCTTTGTCAAATAAATAAATGAAATCTTTAAATTAAAAAAAGTAAAAAACAAAAACATCTACATATGAATATATAGAGTCAGTAATAAGAAAGCAGTGATGAAGACCAAAAACCAGTAAAGGTAGTTGATCAAAGGAATTAAGTACTAAAAAAAGAATTAAGTAATATTGTGGATTTAAGTGTCACAGCCCTATGTGGCAGAAGGCCCTGGTTTTAGTGTTTGGAGGCTTAGACTTTTGGACTTCTGCCATTCACTGACATAGGACTCTGGAAGAGTAATATAAGACTAGATATCTGTTTTCTCATTTCCAGTATGAAGTGATTAAATGATATGACTCTTTATATCAATTTAACAATGATCATCTATCATCTATCTATCTGTTATCTATCTATCCATCCATCCACCTACCTACATATTTATCTAAATATCCATACACCTGTAATTCTTTCCCAAATATGCCTGTATACCCAGAGTCTGAATGTCATAGGTTGGCTTCCCAGAAAGCTAAGGCTTACATTCAGTTTAGTGTTCACAAGATCAATATTCATGGGAAGAAGGGAGTATGGCAAGACTGAGCAGAGAGTAAGACTTGTGGTACAGATGCAAGCCATCTCTGGACCCTACAGAGAATGCCCAAAACTGAAGTGGATCTTCAAAGTGCTCCTAACTTGGAGTGAGGGAGCTGAGACTACGTACCCAGTGTTTAGAAGTCAATGAAAACAGATTGCCTAGCAAAAGACACGTCTGTAGGAAAAGTAATCTCCAGTTTTGGCAATTCCTAAAGAGGACTGATAGGTAACAATTGCCAGACTAGAATCTTCTTGAAAGTTTGGATAAGTTTTTCAGTCCTGAAGAAGGCATATGCATGGTGCTGCACAGTGTCATGATGTAGATAATGTTGAGAGATGTCCCAGCTTTTCAAAGAGATCTACCCATCTCCTTGAATATCCAGGGTGTGCACAGCAATAACCACAGTGTCCAAAGCCCTTTTAACAAAATAACCAACTCCATCATGGGAGTATGATGTGACAAGTTAATCTCCATGTTAAGTTTTGGTATCATATAAATTCCTCAGAATTTATAAGGTTTATGAATCAGAAATCTCCAGTTTTTCCAGAGAAATTCCTTTATTCTTTTAAGGAAGTAGTTTTCACAGATCCATTACATCTTTTTATTAAAAAAAATAATTTAATGCCTTTTTTATTATCTGAAATGAAGTTTATAGATAATACAGCCTATCTGTAAATATAATTTCAAAAGAACAATATAACACTATAGCTATAATATAAGAAGAAATAAGAAGAAAGCCATTTATAATAAAATAACATGCATTTCAATATGTAAATAGTCAAGAATGAGAAAATTAGAACACACGGTAAAGTTGATACATGCACTATAAATTGACTGCTACAAATATCCTTTATTGAAAAATTAAATACCACTAGAGTACTTCCTATCAATGGTCTAGTATTCAAAATTGAGAATAACTCTAAATTCTTGAGCAAAACAAATTAGAACCTTTCCATGCTGCTAGCATTTGCATTTCCTGGAAATTCATTGTATCTTAAAACTGTGAAGAAATTGTATCTATATGTAAAGAAAGTTAAATTCCAGGTGAAGTTCATTATAAATATGCTGTTTATCCTTATGACTGGTAGGACATTAAAAGCACATATAAGGGACGCCTGGGTGGCTCAGTTGGTTGAGCGGCTGCCTTCGGCTCAGGTCATGATCCCAGCGTCCTGGGATCGAGTCCCACATCGGGCTCCTTGCTCAGCGGGGAGCCTGCTTCTCCCTCTGCCTCTGCCTGTCTGCCTGTGCTTGCTCTCACGCGCTCTCTCTCTCTCCGACAAGTAAATAAATAAAATCTTAAAGAAAAAAAAAAGCACATATAAAACAAGAAGTAATTATCCTTGTGTAAGAACAGTTGCAGGCTGCATTCCTTGACAACTCATTAAATACCACTATCCTTCAATCACTGAGATAATAAAAAATGCTCCCTACACTTGCTTAATGCCTTCAAGGACAAATACTCTTCAGTAAAGCATTACTCCAAAGTGTGTGTTCAGCCATATAGAACATGGAGGAAGTACTAAGCATTGATTGTTTCCGGTGTTCACATATGGAATTTCAGCCAAGTCTCTGTATCATATGTTTCAAAGAGCTGGGTACAATTATTATGAACTATTTTATTTGTTGAGGAGTTTACAAGGCATCCCCTTTTTCTTTTCTTTTTTAAGATTTTATTTATTTGAGAGAGAGAATGTAAGAGAGAGAGCACAAGAGGGGAGAGGGTTCGAGGGAGAAGCAGACTCCCCACCAAGCAAGGAGCCCCACCTGGGACTTGATCCTGAGATTCTAGGATTATGACCTGAGGTGAAGGCAGTTGCCCAAAAGACCAACTCACACAGGAGCTCAAGGTGTGCCCTTTTTCTTTTTTTTTTCTTTTCTTTTCTTTTCTTTTTAGACATGAAGAAAAGGCAAATTGCTTAAGACTCTTGTGAGGACATGCGTCCTGTTCAAAAAAACTGGAGACCTACTTTTCTGCTTAGGATATTTACAGTCATTAGAGATTAAACCATTCTGAGTGCCAATTCTCAACCATTTAATTAAAAATACCACCCAAATCCATGATCCTACAAAATTTAAAAGAAATAATGTGCAGAAAATCCAGCAATTAGCTTATGAGTGGCATATAGTTACTGCTACTAGAATATTAATCTACAAGATAGAGGAAATAACAAATGATAAATATAGATAGAGAAGTACCTAAATAGATAGAGGTATTAGATATACATATAAATAATCTCTGTATTGCCAAAATCCATTGATAGGAAAATGTGGAAGGAGGGAGAAAGAGAACTGGATTCTAATATGGCTATGTGACACGTGTCCAACATCTGGACTCTGGCTAAGCACTGGGATATCACATGGGTGAGGGGACCATATAATCTATCATCTAACATATAATATTTTTGAAATAAAAAAGATGCTATTAATAACTATACTAGAAAAACAGACACACCCCAAGAGGGCACCATGCATTTTAGGACCATTAGACACCTTAATCAAAAGTTTTATCATCCAATTCCACTGGTGAGCATGGTTAAAATAATCTTGACCTATTTGACTTTCTTCTGTTGTTTTCTTTTAAGCTATTTAATTCATAATTTATTTTCCTTATATTTGCTTATTTTTAGTTTGCTTCTATTAATGTCATTCTTATATTTTTTGTCATAATATATTCTTTGATCAAAATTTGGTAACTTGAAAAATTAGAATCCTAGTGCTTTCCTGGTTTTACTAAATGTAGGCATATATAATTTTTCATCCTTGTATATGTAACATACAAACCATTACCTTCATTTTTTTTCAGGAATTTTATTTATTTATTTACTTATTTATTTTAGATTCAACCATTAGGTAAAATTTTATTTCGTTTTTCATTGCTTTTAAAATAACACATTGTTAATAATAGAGCTGTCTTTTTAAAGAATAATGTAATAAATTATGTAATCAAAGCACTATAAGTTTGGAGTCAATACTAACTTAAATCAATATTGCTGTTCCTCTACTTTATTGCTAGCTGCACAACTTCGATCAAATTGTTTATTCTCAACTAATTTAATTTCCTTTATCTGGAAAATGGGAATCATAACATCTACCTTGTAAGGCTGTTTGAGAAGATACTAAGATATTTGTGTATAGATTATTCCTTTAAACATACAATACCTTTATCCTTTATATTTTAAACAATTAAATGAGGTAAAGGATGCTTACAAAGTAACTGTCTTATAGATTTTCTCTCATAGGACTTGAATTTTATTTTTATCTTTTTTTTAGCCGCCCATGTGAAAACCTTTTTTAAAAAAAAAATTCCAGTGCGTTCACATGTAGTTTAATATTAGTTTTAAGTGTACAATATAGCGATTTAACACTTCCATACAAAAGAGTGCACTAATTGTCTTACAGATTTGATGAAAAATTTTCACACTATAAATACATGGTGAATTGTTACATCTTCTTGCATGAATTTAACTACCATTTCTATCCCTATAGCGCCAAAATGTTTATCTTCAACAAGTAATAGTTTCCTGCTACTACTTCTAGGGCCCTATAGACGACTCCAATCTGAACAGTTCTTCTGGAAATCTGAATCTCAAATTCAGTATGTCCAAGGCTTAACTCATTATCACCCTCTCAACACTACCTTCACCCTGCATTCCAAAGCTCAGTAAATGGCAACATTTCTTCTTTCTTTCTTTTGCCAAAATAAGAAACCTAGGGGAGATTCTTCGTTTTCCTCTCACTTTTATTACTCTACTGTGAAGTTCATAATTGGCATGATTGAGCTAATTGATATTTATATAATAAATAAATATTCCCTTCTGTCTATTATTCCTCTTAAAACACCTTACAATATTTTTGCACATGATAATTTTCCCCCTATGTTTCAGGCGCATACATGACCACAATATTTGCAATCATACTCTCTTAATTCCTTTGTCTTCATTGTAGTTAGAATTATCTTCCAAATACTAGTATATTTCTTTCCTGATTTCTTAACCCCATACCTTCAGCAAAATAATCAGACTTTTTTCCCATGGCATACAGAACTTTTAGCTCATTGGTCTCCACTAATATCATTTGTTACTCCCCAGCCCTACATTTGGCTGTCTACTCAGAGTAAGTTCCATTGTAGAATTTCTGTGTTTCCCTTCCATTAGGAAATGTTTTGTCTCCTAATTCTTTGAATCTACATCTCTTAAAAAAAAAAAAAAAAGATTTTATTTACTTAATTGAGAGGAGAAGGGGAGAGAGCAAGTGAGAGAGAAAGACCATAGGAGTGGGGGTGGGGGAGTAGAAGAAGAGGGAGAAACAGACTCCTTGCTCAACAAGGGCTCAATCCCAGGACCCTGAGATCATGAGCAGAGCTGGAGGCAGATGCTTAACTAACTGAGCCCCCCAGGTGACCCACATCTCCTTTATCTTATTTCCTCCAAACTCAACTGCTGACTCATCCCTTCAATAGATTGCCAGGAAAAAAAAATACAGGATGCCTAGTAAAATTTGTATTTCAGACAAACAAGAAATAATATTTTAGTACAAGTATGCTCCATGTATTATTTGTGACATGCTTATACTAAAATATTATTCATTCTGTATTTTTATTTCTTAAATCTGGCAAGCCTTCTTCAAAAGGAAGTCTTTGCCAAGAGATCCTCTGGATTAGTTTCCATGCTCATGCAATAAAAGTACATCTATCAACAAATGGTTTTCAGAAAACTGGGCAGTTACATGCAAAGGAATGAAAATGAACCACTTCCTTTCACTATACACAAAAATAAACTCAAACTGGATTAAATACCTAAATGTGAGATCTTTAAAAATCCTCGAAGGGAGCACAGGCAGTAATTTCTCTCATATTGGCCAGAGTGGCATTTTCCTAGGTATGTTCCCTAAGGCAAGGGGGGGAAAAACGCAAAAATAAGCTATTGGGAATACATCAAAATAGTTTCTGCACAGTGAGGGAAACAATCAACAAACTAAAATACAGCCTACAAAATAGGGGAGGATATTTGCAAATGACATTCAGTTAAGTATTAGTATCCAAAATACCTGAAGAACTGGTACAATTCAATACCCAGAAAACAAATAATCCAGTTAAAAATGGGCAGAAGACACAAACAGACATTTCTCCAAAGAAGACATACAGATGGCCAACGGACACATGAAAAGATGTTCAACATTACTCATCATGAGAGAATGAGAATCAAAACTACAATGAGATAACACCCCACACCTGTCAGAATGGCTAAAATAAAACTCAAGAAACAAGTGTTGGTGAGGGTGTGGAGAAAAAGGAACCCTCAAGCACTGGTGGTAGGAAAGCAAACTGGTGCAGCCACTGTAGAAAACAGTATGGGGCTTCTCTAAAAGTTAAAAATGGAACTACCATTTGGCCTAATAATTGCACTACTGGGTACTTATCCCCAAAATGCAACAACACTAATTGAAAGGGACACATGCATCCCTATATTTGTTGCAGTATTATTGACAATAGCTGAATTATGGAAGCAACCCAAGTGTCCATCAATAAATGAATGGATAAAGAAAATGTAGTATGTCTATATCTATATATATCTATATCTATCTATCTATCTATCTATCTATATGTATACACACACACAATACAAAATTATTCAGTCATTAAAAAAGAATGAAACCTTACCATTTGCAACAACATGGATGGAGCTAAAGTATATAATGCTAAATGAAATAAGTCAGTGAGAGAAAGACAAATACTGTATGATTTCACTCATGTGGAATCTAAGAAACAAAACAAATGAACAAAGAAAAAAAGAGAGAGAAACAAATGAAGAAACAGAGAACAAACAGAGGGTTACCAGAAGGGAAGTTGTTAAGGGGATGAGTGGGAAAAAACAAAGAAAGAAACAAGCAAGCACATCTAACCCTAAAACAGTGTGCCAACTATATTCAAATTTTTAGAAATTAAAATTTTAAAAAAAACACTGAAAAGAACATATATATCTCATCACATAGCTGAATGTATTAAGTATATTAAAAGCATCTCCTTGGCAATAAACTGCCTAGAGGAAGCACCTTAAACTGTGACATCGTTGTGGGTCTATTTTGAAATTTCCTATATGAAGAGGAAAGTTTTGTTTGCCAAAGTTAGGTTGAATTATAAATAAAACTGTACTTTCTACATGGACAATTATTTTTTTATAATTAATAGTTTTATCTATTTAACTGTATGGTCTTTATTATTTTCCTTATAAGTACACTAAAACTATGTAACTTAAGAAATAAGAACTATTTCTTTTTCAGAAGTTTCTTCAAGGTTGGGGCACCTGGGTAGTGCAGTAGATTAGGCATCCAACCTTGGTTTTAGCTTGGGTTGTGATCTCAGGGTCATGAGATTGAGCCCTGATGTGGGCTCTATGCTCAGAAGGAATCTGCTTTAAATTCTCTCTCCCTCTTGCTTTGTACCTCCTTCTCATGCTCTCTTTTTCTCTTTCTAAAATAAATAAATCTTTAAAAAAGAAGTTTCTTAAAGGTTTATAAAGAGATTATAAATCTTTTTTTTTCTAGAACTTATTTTAATTTCTCTGGGACACAAATAGAAATGTCAAAAATACAATCAATTTAAGAACAAATGGGTATTCTTTAATGTTACTAATAATACTTCATTGGTGTGAATAAAAAATTATGGATAAATATGGTTAAATAAAGGAGTTGAGTTTATGAATAAATTTAGACATCATAAAATGTGGTTGGAGAAAGTATTTACTGGTGGCAGCTCTAAGTCAGAACAGTTGGTTATTTTGCCACTAAATACTGTTTGACTTGATAGACTCGGGATGGTGGTAGCCTTAGAGTAATTGCTTAAGTTCATAGCATAAAAGTACCAAAAATTGATAACATTGGATCCTGAATATAAAGTCATACCAATAGAGGACTACATGCTCAGACCTTTGTGATAGTATATTATTATGAATGTGAATGCATTTTTCTTCTGTTTTTCCTTTTTAACAAGTTACGATTCATCAAAACTCATATTTTATACCATAAATACAAAATATGACACCATGTGTTATGTATATAATACAGAAATCACCTTAAAGCTAATGATTTTTTTTTTTTTTTGAAAGAGAGATTGAGAGTGGGGACAGAAGAGGCAGAAGGAGAGAAAAACTCAACTAGATTCAAAGCAGAGCCCAGAGCCCACTGTGGGGCTCCGTGACCCTGAGACCACGACCTGAGCTGAAATTAAGAGTTGGATGCCCAACTGACTGCACCATCCAGGCACCCCAAAGCTAATGATTTTAAATAAAGTTTTAAATGAACTTTTATTTATGATTCTTAGCATATTTTCTACCAGTCTAGAAATAAATACAGGTATCACTAGTTAATTAACTTTCTGTACAATAAATTTATTTTATATCATTAAAAATGATAATTCAATAATAATTAACACTAATATATTTTGATGTTATTTTATGTTCTTCTCTAATTAGAAGTTTCATTCAATTCTGTAACACTTGAATGTATTTCCCCTGTTTTTCCAGGATTTTCTCAGCAAAACATTTAAATCTTGGTATAGTAGAATTTTAGCTAAAATAATAAGGTCAACTATATTTTTAAGTGTACTGCCTGGGGGCGCCTGGGTGGCTCAGTGGGTTAAGCCTCTCCCTTCGGCTCAGGTCATGATCCCAGGGTCCTAGGATCGAGCCCCGCATCAGGCTCTCTGCTCAGCGGGGAGACTGCTCCCCCCCCCCCCCCCCCCCCCCCCCCCCCCCGCCTGCCTCTCTGCCTGCTTGTGATCTCTGTCAAATAAATAAATAAAATCTTAAAAAAAAAAGTGTACTGCCTGACAACTTTAAAATGTTGAATATTTCAAACTGCCCCCAAATTTTCTTCATATCCCCTCCCAAATAATTTCTGCTTCTTTGATAAGTGTTATTCAAATTTCTATAACTGTACTTTAGTTCTGTTTATTCTAAAACTATAAATGACTGGAATGCTACAATATTTACTATTTTGTTCCTGCCTTTCCCTCATAGTTGTGCTGTATCAATTCCTTCTTATTATTTCATGTGTTAGTAATTTGTTTATTTTATTGATGTACATATTCTATTCAATGAATACTCTATAATGTGTTTATCCATTATCTTAATAATGGGAATTTGGTATTATTATGAATTAGCTGCTATGAACATTTGTGCAGACAACTTTTTTGTGGGCATATGTTTTCATTTCTATTGGATCAATACCTAGGAATTGTATCATACAGAAGATGCTATGTTACAGCATATGTTAAATTACATTTTCCAATGTTATTTAACCATCAATTATTCCTAAAAACAACATATACGAATTTTGCAATGTCAGTCTTTTAATCATTTGGCATTGTAAAGAGTGTACATAATTTCATTTCCTTTTGCTTTTAAATTTCATATGTCTGATAAATATAATGAAAAAAATCATGTGCTCATTTGCCTTTCCCTTGTAAAGTGTATATTTTAATAAATTATATTATTTTAATATTTTGTTATTTTTAATATTTTGTTATTGAGCCATAGGATTTCTTTGTATATTCTGTATAAGAAGATTCATTTGTCAGGAGTTATGTATTTCCTTAGAATAGCTTTTCCTAGTGTTGTTTCATTAATCATTTTTTTAACAGTGTTTAACAGTGTTTCTTAAAGATAATTTTTTAACATTTTAATGAAATTCACTATAAACTCTTTTCTTAAGGAGGGTGTTCTCTGTTCTAGTCCAAGAAATTTTTGCCACCAAGCAGAAGTCAAGATATTTTCTTAAGCTTTCTCAAGGGAGTTCTAGATTTTAATTTTTATATTTATGGCTATGATCTATCTCCAATTCGTTCTTATATTTAAAATGAGATAGTGGTTGAGATGTATATTTTTTACATTTGTTTACCCAGTAATTTCAGCAAATGGTATTTTATATTATTTTTTATATCTGTAGTATATCCATTCCTTCTACTTAGATTTTAAATCCTCCTCCTTCTTTTATCTTCATAAGATGGATGTTTAATTCACTCAAAAAACTTTTGTTTTTTCATGTGCAGTTAAAAGCACAAATTCTTTTCTGAACTATGTTTGAGTTGTACTCAGAAAGTTAATATGTTATATTTTCATTTTCATTCATGTAAACTCTTTAGTAATGCCCACTGAGATTTCCTCTTGAATACACAAGATCATGTTGGCATTTTCCAGCAATTTGGGAATTTCTTCATATCTATTATTTATTATTGATACTTATTACAGATTTGTAAATTAATTCTGTTGGTCAGATAATGTGACTTAGGCTTTTGAGATATTGGGTCTACTTCTTGTCAAAGCATATTCTATCTTGAAGAATGTTTATAAACCCCTGAAAAGAATGAATTCTGCTGGTCTGTGGTATAATGATCTATAAATGTCAAAGTCAAGTTTTTAAGTAATGTTTCTCAAATCTTTATGTTTATTGATATTTTATTCTACTTGTTCTATCAATTACTGAGAATGGAGTTTTAAAACTTTCAAAATGACTTAAATTTATCCTTCCTTTATTTTGTTAATGTTTGTTTCATTAACACTGAAACACTATTATTAAGTAAATGCACTTCAGAAATTTTATATCTTCTTGACAAATTAATAAGAAATTTCCTTCTTCATCTCTTGTAATATTGCTTATATATAAGGCTTTTTTTTTTGCTAATATTTAGTCATCCCATATTTTTGTTATAATTTACACTGGAATGACACATCATCTTTGAGCAATTTACTTTTCAGTCCTTAACATTTACATATTTAAAACATGTCCTTATAAATAACATATAGTTGGATCTTGCTTTTATATATATATACACCATTTGAAGTATCTGCTTTTTTATTTGTCATTACATAATTTGCATTTAATATAGTTAAAGAGTTTGTTAGGTCGTTAACATCCAAACTTTAGTATTTATTTTCTATGTTGCCATCCTTTCTCATTTTTCTTTTCCTGTTTTTGTTTTTCTCAAAGTCCAAGTAACTATATTTTAACATTTTATTTATTCATATCTATTGGCTTCTTAACTTTATACCTCCTGGCTTATATTTTAACTGGATACTTTATGGATTAATATAAACTATTTTTTTAACCCATTGATATCTATCGTGAATTGATATTATACCATTTCACATATAAACTAGAGACCTTTAAAATATAAATACATGATGCATATAAATAATAACAAATTTTCTCTCTTTTGTTTTTATGTTACTATTATTTTTATATGAGTGTATAAATTATAAATCTTAAAATACAGTGTTACTATTTTGGCTTCATAAAGATATTGTGTAATGTTTCTTATAGTGCTTTTCTTGTGGTGGCAAATTCTCCCCATTTGCTTAACTGAATAATCTTTATTTTAAAATTATTTTTAAATAATATTTTCATTGGATATAGAAATGTTGGTTGACTTTATTTTTCCTTAAGTATTTTTAAGATTTTTTATCTTCTTCTGGCCTCCTTGTATCCAATAAGTTATCTGTCATCCATACTGCTTTTCTCTTTTAAATAATTTGTCCCTTTTTTCCTCAGACTTCTTTTTTTTAAATGATTTTGTTTATTTATTTGACAGAGACAGAGACAGTGAGAGAGGAAATAGAAGCAGGGGGACTGGGAGAGGGGGAAGCAGGCTTCCTGCCAAGCAGGAACCTGATGCAGGGCTGGATCCCAGGACACTGGGTCATGACCTGAGCCAAAGGCATCTGCTATATGACTGAGCCACCTAGGTGCCCCATTTTCTCAGGGTTCTTATAAGATTTTTCTTTATCTTTTGTTTGCAGCATTTTAATCCTGTTGTGTTTAACATAGTTTGTTGTTGTTGTTGTTCCTCTTGGGTTTATTAATGATTTTGGATTTGTCAGTAGATATTTTCCTTTACTTGATATTGTCCTATTCAGGTCATCTATTTTTTTTTCTTATGTGAGATTTAGCATATGGTATCTTCCAAGGAATTGACCCACTTCATCTAGGTTATCAGATTCGTGGGCATAGAATTCTTCATAGCATTATTTTACTATCCTTTTAATGTCTATAATGTCTGTAGTGATGTCTTCTCTTTAATTTCTGATAATAGTAGTGTGCCCTTTTCCTTTTTTCCTTAGTTAGTTTGGCTAGAATCTTACTGAATTTATTGATCTTTTCAGAGACCCAGATTTTATTTCATTAATTTTTCTGTTGATTTCTGTGTTTAATTTCATTATTTTCTGTTCTAATTTTTATTATTTCTTTTACTGCTTACTGGGGATTTAATTTGTTGTTCTTTTTCTAGTTTTCCAAGGTAGAGTCTTGGATTACTGATTTTAGATTTTTCTTTTTTTCTCATATGCATCCACTACTATAGTTTTCCCTCTAATCACTATTTTCACTGCATCCCATAAATTTTGATAACTTTTGTTTTCATTTTCATTTAGTTCAAACTATTTTTAAATTTCTCCTGAGATTTTTTTCTTTGATATTTATCCTTATTTGAGTCCACTATATATATATATTTTTCCATAGCATCCAGTCTGCTGTTAAACTCATCCTTTAAATAAGGCAATTCATGATAGCCCTTATTCTCAGGCAATGGTTGTCATTCAAAGACAATTTGCAGCAAGTAAACATTTCACCATGTCTGGAGACTTTTTTTTTTTTTAATTGTCATGACTTAGGGAAGAGATATTATTGAGATTTAAAATGTAGAAGGATACTGCTAAAGAACCTAAAATGCACAGGAAAACCCACCAAAACAAAGATTTATCTGGTCTAATTGTCAGTAATACAAAGGCTGAGACACCATGCTTTAGGATTTTATTTTTATTGTTATTTTTAGTCTTCCTAAAGTGTGGCCTGAAGTTTCAAGTAAATGTCTGGTCTTTTCTGTGGTATCTCTCCAATATGTGTGGTCAGAACTCTAATATTTTTCACTGCTTTCCCAAAGACATAATCTTTTTTCAGTTTACAATACCTATAGCAACTATTTTCTGTAAAGCCTCGAAAAATCCTTTGCATACACCCCTTACCAAGAAAAAGAATCAGTGAATTCCTTTACAGGTTTGAGGGCTTCATTGTGCATACATATTTCTTATGTGTATTATGTCCCCCAAATCCCTACCTTCCCACATTGTTTACTATGATTCTCTGTATTTATTAGATGAAATCTATGCAAAGGGTAAAAATACATCTTTCATGGAACCAGTATCAATCTCTGATTATTTAGGGCTTTTCATGTACCAACAAAGAAGGACAACTGTATTGGACAAGTACTTGATCTTGATAAGGAAGATTGAGTTAATGTTATACCACTGAAACAAGGGAGGCTATATTTGGAACCTAGCGGATTCATTGGAATTCCTCTTTGTACTTCTGTGCTCAGTAATCAGGGTGAATACATTGACCCAACAATAACATGACAACCAAGGGCCCTGATCCTAAAGGAATGTAGGTAAGAATCAGCCAAATACATAAAGATCCTTATTCACCAACATGCTGGTGGAATGTAAGAAAAACAGAATTGAGAATAGAAGAAGGCAGCTATGACTCCATTTTTACTAACTTCAAAGTGAAGATTGCAAATGCTATATTATTATAATGTATTTCTCCCTTATGCACCAATAAAAAAAAAAAAGAACACTGATGGCAGATAATTTAGAATTTAAGTGGAAGTGCAACAAGATTAATATTTGTGCCCCCCCGTTGGGGACTTACTCTTTAAACCATACAAAGGATAAGAATACAGGCTAAAGGCTAAAAGTTGGTAAATTCTACTGAATATTGTCCATTTTCTGTGGGATGTTGGCATATCTAGACTTACAGCAACTAGCTATTGCCTTCTGGCCATTATTTGGGTTGGCCCATCAGTAGTACTAAGAGGATATTAGAAAAAGAAAAATCAAGTCAGGTCTTTATTAAGCCCTCATCTTGCCTGACTCTTACTTAGTTTTCCTCAGTTTCTTTGTTTGCCTCTGAGGAGTTTCTCTCAGATGTTTGTGTCTCTCAACCAAAGATTTCTTTCTATCAGTATCCATTTTCAAATAAGATTCTATGTCTCAAAGTTCTGGAAATGTTCTCTCTATAACCTTTTCATCCCTAACAGTGGTAAAGCAGAGCTCCAAACCCTATAGTTACTTACTCCTGTACTCTATTATTCTTTTTTATAGTTCTGTACATTGCATTCCCCATTTTAGTAAAAAAAAAGACAGGAACCATATGATACTCTCAATTAATAATTTCATTATTAATCTATGTTCAGATCATCCTAATATGAGTGCATCATATATTTCCTGTTGAAGTGAATGATACAATTTCTATCCCCAACAGACTTTCTTTTGTTAAATGGCATTTTGAGTAAATCTTTCAAAATTGGCATAATTGCATAATTAATCATTTAAGAAGGATACATTTGAGAATGAAAGGTAGATGGTATTAATGGATTAACTGTATTAAAGATGTAGTGCACGATGACAACAAGTGTTATTAGGAAAGGAACCCAAAATGTGAGGTCATCCCAGGAAGAACCCTTTGGGTCCACATATATAATGCCATCAGAATTTCAAATGTGTATTATCTTTTTAATATTTTATTTATTTATTTGACAGACAGAGATCACAAGTAGGCAGAGAGAGAGGCAGAGAGAGTGGGGGAAGCAGGCTTGCCATTGAGCAGGGACCCCAATGTGGGGCTTGATCACAGAACCCTGGGATCATGACCTGAGCTGAAGACAGAGGGTTTAACCCACTGAGCCACCCAGGTGTGCCTCAAATGTGTATTATTAAGAAGTAGTACTTATATGAATATATCTGACCATTACGAGGCTTGGTTTGATCTATATCTGAAACAGAAAATCCGGAGGTTCTTACAAAAGAAAGACCTCTGCTCAATGCACCATTGTTAATAATTCTAGTGGTCTGGAAGAAATAACAAATATCTAAAGACTTTAGCTATATAAATTGTATCAAAAACATGTCAACAGATGTTATGAAGCAGTACTTCAAATTGGATGGAAGGTATGGGGGAGGGGGAGGGTAAAAAGACTGAATAAAATAGAACAACAGGGAGGAAATTAATTTGAAAGTATATTTTTGACATCCCATTGAATTAATGGTATAGATTCATTGAAATTAGACTTCATTTGCTTATTTAGCGATTTTCTGATCTATTAATGAACTTTGTATCTTCCCTCAATACAATATATTTTATATGAAGACAGATCATTTTCAACAGATAAAAAATGTTGAATTCATTATAATATCTGAGTGACTAATTTTTCAGAGAATGTGAAAGTCATGACAGACTATAGGGAGAAACACTACATTGTTCTGTCCTGGACTTTCTAGTCTGGAGCATAGCAGCAAATTATAAGAAAAAGCAAAAAGAAAACAAAGAATCAACACATGAACAGAAAAGTTTGTTTTGCTCTTGATATCCTTCTTGCAATTTCAAAGTTGAGTTTGAAATATTAAGATGGGTACTATAAGGAACGCATATGATTTAAAGCCATTTTTTAACTAAAACATAAACATCTAAAAACACTATAATGAGAATCAAACATACAGAAGGAAAAGAGAGATAAAAATACATTTTTGTTTAAAAATGGGTTATTAATCTTTATGAGGAAAATTATCTCTTGAAGGCAGATTATTTGGCAACAAATTTACATAACATCTCTTCATTAAAAATGTGTTACTTTCTTGTCCTGATCTTTCAGTACTATAGTAATTGTAATTTTTATTCCATCGGTCAACATAAATATTTTTCCATTAACCATAAAAGAAAATATCATTTTTTAAATTTTGTAATTAAAGCTTTCTTCAACTTTAGTATGGTAAGGCAATTTGAAGCTTTTTTATGGAATAGAAATGTTAGAATTATTTGTACATCACTAGATAGTTTTGTGTTATCTGATGGAAGTATTTGTGTTATGTAATTAAATTGAAGTGTGACTATCATTTTAATTGTATTCACTCTTCCCACATGTTGAACTTTAGCACAGACTATCTAGTAGGAACCTCCTGAACTGGTTTTATAACTAGAATCGAATTAACTTTAATTATATTGTCAAGGTCTCTTTTAATTTTAATTTCCTTGATACATCAAATTTTTAGATAAAGATTTAGATGCCACTGAGGGAAAACTGTTCGAATGGAAAGTTATTTTGCATCATATCTTACTTGTAATATTGCATGTTTCTATTCTTATAATATCACAGCTTTGCAAATGTCATTAGCCCCACCCATTTCCCTTTGTTCTATTTCAGAAGTTACTAAAAACTGGCTGTTCCAATATAAGGTAAAAACTTCCAGTGACTCTCCCTGAAAATGTATTCATCCTTTAGAGTATGTTCTACCTGAACTTCAAATAGTTCAAAAACGCCAGGAGATTAATGTACCAGGGATAATCATAAAAAATGAGTGTTGAGTTTTGGTAGATAAATATCTTAATTCCCTCACTAGTTCACTGTGATTCTGAGATATGTTCCACAAAGTTTCCCACAGAAGGTTTTTAGGAGGATTGAACACCAGTTGCCCACACCAACAACTCATTCATACAAATCTTTCTTTAGATTTCCTCTCTTTCTTGTCTCACTTGCTCACTCCTCAAAGTGCTTTCTGGCATTGCCTTCCAAATAATCTGATTACAGCCAATCCTTTTCTCAAAGTCTACATTTGGGGAAACCAAACTGAGACCACTAATCTTGAAATATTTTGTTTGACATCACCCATTCAAAAGTAAAATTAAATAGAACTTTATCTAATATCTAATAAATTTATACTAATCACAGAACCACATGATGTGGTATATTCATCATGGTTCTCTAGAGAAAATGACTAATAGGATATAGGAAGAAATTTATTTAAGAGAACCGGCTCACACAATCATGAAGACTTTGAAGTCCCATGATTTTCCACTTACAGAGTTGGAGAAACAAAAAGCTTGTAGTGTAATTCATACTGAATTAGAAGGCCTGAGAACAAGGGGTACTAGTGGTTACTAGATTCTAGAAAGTTCTGACAGCCTGAGAACCAAGACCACTCAGTGCAGGGAAAGATGTTCCAGTTCAAATAATTAGGGAGGAAGTGGCAAATTCTTCCTTCTACATTTTTGGTCTGTTCAGGCCCTCAACCAATGGTATGATGCCCATCCACACTGGGAAGGACAAACTGCTTTACTGAGTCAACCAATTCAAATGCTAATTGATCAAGAAACATCCTCACAGTCACACACAAAAATAACAGTTAACCAAATACATGTCACCTCATGACTGAGTCAAGCTGAAACATAATATTAACCATCACAAGTGGCTTTCAAACAATCTACAGAGTAGAAGATCAAGCCTCTTATTTTATCATTTAGAAGTTTCATAATGGGGGGAGGAGCAAGTTAGCAGAGGAGTAGGAGACCTAAATTTCATCTGGTCCCAGGAATTCAGCTAGTTATCAAACCATTCTAAACACCTACAAACTCAACAGAAAATCAAAGAGAACAATAGCAGCAATTCTATGAACAGAAAAGCCACCACTTTCTGGAAAGTAGGACATAGGGAGAAGTGAATCTGAGGTGATACTCAGGAAGATAGACCGGGGGGGAAGGGAGCCTCCATTAGCCAGCTACCAATAAGTGAGAGAGCAGCAGAGCACAAAATCAGAATTTTTAGAAGTCTGATCCCCAGAGGGATGTTTCTCCAGTGGCTGAGTAGGGGATGGAATCCTCACTGGAACAGTATGATCTCAAGACCCTCAGGGTCACAGAAAAACTGGTGGTGCCTGAGTGTGGCATAGCTCCCAAGTATTGGAGTGGGGAAGCCAGTTGCAAAGGCAGAACGGAGGAGTGAGCTCTCAGCTCAGGCTTGCCATAAGCCATGATCCAAGGCTGAGTCAGGCTGCTACTCTTCATGCAGGGACCCCACCAGTGATGGATCCAGGGAGACCCTCCCCCTTTCACTGGGAGGAGTGGTGTGGGAGTGCACTACAGCAATCTGTTGTGTTTGGAGACTCCGAAAGGGACCATGTGTCAGAGATAGAAATGCTCAGTCAGGGGTTCCTGGGTGGCTCAGTGGGTTAATCCTCTGCCTTCGGCTTGGGTCATGATCTCAGGGTCCTGAGTTCAAGCCCTGCACTGGGCTCTCTGCTCAGCAGGGATCCCGGTTCCCCCTCTCTCTCTGCCTGCCTCTCTGCCTACTTGTGATCTCTGTCTGTCAAATAAATAAAAATAAAATCTTAAAAAAAAAATAAAAAGAAATGCTCAGTCATAGGCTGAGTGAGCACAGATTGTGGGCAGAGACCAGGGAGACAGGAGTGATTGACTGCTTTTCTCTGAGGGATCCCTGAAGAGGGGGGCCCCTGAGCTCTCAGCTCCTCAGAGATTGGGAGGCCATGATTTTCATTCTTGTCCTCCAAAGCTATATGGAAAGTTTTCAGGGAACCAAAGATACCAAGGGAAAATTGAGCAGATTGCTTAGCCTGACCCCTGGCAAGGGCAGCACATTTTTGTATTGGGCAAAGACTTTTGAGATCACTGCAACAGGCCCCTCCCCTGAAGATCACCAAGAACATCCAGCCAAGACCAAGTTTATGGATCAATGAGAACTATAAAACAACAGTGCTAGGAGAATATAAAACACAGAATTCAGGTTTTTTTCCCCCATGATTTTTGGTCTTTCAAAATTAAATTTTTAAAATTTTCATTATTTTTTCTTTATCTATTTTTAAAATGTTTCCTCTTTCCTATTTTAACCTATTTTATCTATTTTATTTGTCAATAACTTTTTTTATATATTTTATTTATTTATTTGATAGAGAGACAGATCACAAGTATGCAGAGAGGCAGGCAGAGAGAGAGGGGGAAGCAGGCTCCCTGCCGAGCAGAGAGCCCAATATGGGGCTCAATCCCAGGACTCTGAGATCATGACCCGAGCTGAAGGCAGAGGCTTAATCCACTGAGCCACCCAGGCGCCCCTGTCAATAACTTTTTTAAAAATCTTCTTTAATTTTCATTTTTATAGTCATACTCTATCCCTTCATTGTATACAATCTTATATTTTGTAGACATATATTTTTTTTTCTTTAAAATTTTTGAGATACAGTTTCTTTAAAACATTAGGAAACGTTTCTTCTAACAGAACAAAATATACCCTAAAGCAGCCATATGGCTTTGTTCTACTTTCCAGCCTGATCACTTCTATCCTTTTTTGTTATTATTTTTTTCTGTCTTTTTTCAACCAAGCTCTTATCAATTAGGTTTTTAAGATCTTTTTAAATTTTCCTCTTCACAGTAATATTCTGTCCCTTCATAATATTTATTCTTATTTTTGTATATATTCATATGTTATTTTTTTCTTTTTTAAAATTTTGGAAGGTAGTTTCTTCTAACAAACTAAAATACACCCAAAATCAAGTGCGTGACTCTGTTCTATTCACCAGCCTAATCACTTTTTTTTTTTTTCCCTTTCCCCAATTTCAGCTCTCTTCTGATTTGTATAGTGTATATTTTTCTGGGGTCGGTGTTACCCTTTTAGCATTTTGTTCTCTCATTCAACTATTCTTCTCTGGACAAAATGACAATGTGAAAAAACTCACACCAAAACAAACAAACAAACAAAAAGAGTCAGTACTGACTGTTAGGGACCTAATCAATATGGACATTAGTAAGATGTCAGAACTAGAGATCAGAACGATAACTATAAAGATACTAGCCAGGGTTTCAAAAAGCATAAAAGATACTAGAGTATCCCTTTCTGGAGAAACAAAATCCTTTACTAGAGAAATAAAAGAACTAAAACCTAAGCAAGTTGAAATCAAAAAAGGTATTAATGAAGTGTAATAAAAAATGGAGGATATATGAGGCACAAGAAAGAATTAGTGATGGGGCGCCTGGGTGGCTCAGTGGGTTGAGGCCTCTGCCTTTGGCTCAGGTCATGATCTCAGAGTCCTGGGATTGAGCCCCACATTGGGCTCTCTGCTAAGCAAGGAGCCTGTTTTCCCCCTCTCTCTGCATACCTCTGCCTACTCTCTGTCAAATAAATAAATAAAATATTTTAAAAAAAGAAAGAAAGAATTAATGATATCAAAGACCAAATGATGGAGAATAAAGAAGCTGAGAAAAAGAGAAACAAACAACCACTGAGTCATAAGGGAAGAATTTGAGAGATAAGTGATACCATAAAATGAAACAATATAAGAATAATTGGGATCCCAGAAGAAGAAGAAAGAGGAGAGGGGGGCACAAAGTATACTGCAGTAAATTATAGCAGGTAACTTCCCTAATCTGGGAAAGGAAACAGGCATCAAAATCAAGGAGGAACAGAGAATCCCCCTCAAAATCAGTAAGTATATGTCCACACGCCATCATTTAATAGTAAAACTTACAAGTCTTAGTGAGAAAGATAAAATCCTGAAAGTAGCCTGGGACAAGAAGTCTGTAACATACAATGGTAAAAATATTAGATTGGCAACAGACTTATCCACAGAGACCTGGGATGCCAGAAGGAACTGGCATGATATATTCAGAGCACTAAATGAGAAAAAACATGTAGCCAAGAATATAATATCCAGCTAGGCTATCATTGAAAATAGGAGAGATAAAAAGCTTCCAGGACAAACAAAAACTAAAAGAATTTGTAAACAACAAACCAGCTCTACAAGAAATACTGAAAGTGGTCCTCTAAGCAAAGAGAGAGTCTAAAAGTTGTAGACAAAAAAGGAACAGAAACAATGCACAGTAACAGTCACTTTACAGGCAATACAATGGCACTAAATTCATATCCCTCAATAGTTATCTGAATGTAAATAAACTAAATGACCCAATCAAAAGATGCAGGGTATCAGAACGGATAAAGAAACCCAACCTACCAATATGCTGGCTACAAGAAACTCATTTTAGACCTAAAGACACCTCTAGATTTAAAGTGAGGGGGTTAAAAACAATTTACCATGCTAATGGACATCAAAAGAAAGCTGGGGTGGCAATCCTTATATCAGATCAATTAGATTTTAAGCCAACGACTATAAGAAGAGATGAGGAAGGACACTATATCATACTCAAAGGGTCTAACAAGAGTTTCTAACAATTTTAAATATCTATACCCCTAACATGGGAACAGCCAACTATATACACCAGTTAATAGTAAAATCAAAGAAACACATTAACAATAATAGAGTAATAATAGGGGACTTTAACACTCCCCTCACTGAAATGGACAGATCATCCAAGCAAAGAACAAAAAGGAAATAAAGCCCTTAAATGACACACTGGACCAGATGGACATCACAGATATATACAGAACAGTCCATCCAAAAGCAATAGAATGCACATTCTTCTCGAGTGTGCATGGAACATTCTCCAGAACAGATTACATCCTGGGTCACAAATCAGGTCTCAAACAGTACCAAAAGATTGGGATCATTCCCTGCATATTTTCAGACCACAATGCTCTGAAGCTAGAACTCAATCACAAGAGGAAATTTGGAAAGAACCCAAATACACAGAGGCTCAAGAGCATCCAACTAAAGAATGAATGGGTCAACCAGGAAATTAAAGAAGAATTGAAAAAAATCATGGAAACACAATTGTTCAGAATCTTTGGGATGCAGCAAAGGTGGTCATAAGGGAAAAGTATATAGCAATACAAGTCTTTCTCAAAAAACAAGAAAGGTCTCAAGTACACAATCTAACCCTACACCTAAAGGAACTGGAGAAATAATGGCAAATAAAGCTTAGACCCAGGAGGAGAAGAGAAATAATAAATATCAGAGGAGAAATCAATGAAATAGAACAAGTAGAACAAAGAAGAGTAGAACTGATCACCAAAACTAGGAGCCAGTTCTTTGAAAGAATTAATAAGATCAATAAACCCCTGAACAGATTTATCCAAAAGAAAAGAGAAAGGATCCAAGATAATAAAATAATGATTGAAAGAGGAGAGATCACAACCAATACCAAAGCAAACAAACAAATTATGAGAAAATATTATGAGAAACTATACACCAGCAAATTAGACAATCTGAAAGAAATGGATGCATTCCTAGATAAGTATAAACTACCACAACTGAACCAGGAAGAAATAGAAAACCTGAACAGACCCATAACCAGTAAGGAAATTGAAGCAGTCATCAGAAATCTCCCAACAAACAAGAGCTCTGGCCAGACAGCTTCCCAGGGGAATTCTACCAAACATTTAAAGAAGAATTAATGCCTATTCTTCTGAAACTGTTCAAAAAATAGAAATGGAAGGAAAAATTCCAAACTCATTTTATGAGGCCAGCATTACCATGATCCCAAAATCTGACAAAGATCCCGTCAAAAGAAGAATACAAACCAATATCCTTGATTGACATGGATGCAAAAATTTGCACCAAAATACTAGCCATTAGGACCCAACAGTACATTAAAATGATTATTCACCATGACTAAGTGGGATTTAGTTCTGGGCTGCGAGGTTGGTTCAACATCTGCAAATCAATCAATGTGATACAATATATTAATAAAAAAAAAAGAACAAGAACCATATGATACTCTCAATAGATGCTGAAAAAGCTTTTGACAAATTATAGCACCCTTTCTTGATCGAAACTCTTCAGTGTATGGATCCCATTACCAGGTTCACCTGAAACCATAGGATATGTAGGAATAAATCTAACCAAAGAGGCAAAGAATCTATACTCAGAAAACTGTAAAGTACTCCTGAAAGAAAGAGAAAAAGACACAAAGTAATGGGAAAACATTCCATGCTCATGGATTGGAAAAACAAATATTGTGAAAATTTCTCTACTACCTAGAGCAATCTATATATTTAATGCAATCCAATGCAATCCCTATCAAAATGCCATCAACTTTTTTCAAAGAAATTGAACAAATAATCCTAAAAAGTTAAATGGAACAAGAAGAGGCCCTGAATAGCCAGAGGAATGTTGAAAAAGAAAAACCAAATTTAGTGGCATCACAATTCCAGACTTCAAGCTCTATTATAAAGCTGTAAACACCAGGAGTATGGTATGGTACTAGTATAAAAACAGACACATAGATCAATGGAACAGAATAGAAATCCCAGAAATGGACCCTCAACTCAGTGGTCAACTAATCTTCAACAAAGCAGGAAAGAATGTTCAATGGAAAAAAAAGAGTCTCATCAACAAATGGTGTTGGGTAATTGGACAGCCACATGCAGAAGAATGAAACTGGATCGTTTCCTTATATCACACACAAAAATAGACTCAAAATGGATGAAAAACCTCAAAGTGAGACAGGAATCCATCAAAATCCTTGAGAAGAACACTAGTAGCAACCTCTTCAACCTCAGCAGATACAACTTCTTCCTAGAAACATCACCAAAGGCAAGAGAAGCAAAGGCAAAAATGAACTATTGGGACTTCAAGATAAAGAACTTTTGCACAACAAAGGAAATGGTCAACAAAACCAAAAGACAACTGACAGAATGAGAGAAGATATTCGCAAGCAACATGTCAGATAAATGGCTAGTATCCAAAATCTATAAAAAACTTATCAAACTCAACACCCAAAGAACAAATAATCCAATCAAGAAATGGGCAGAAGACATGAACAGACATTTCTGCAAAGAAGACATCCAAATGGCCAAGGGACCCATGAAAAAGTGCTCCACATCATTTGGCATCAGGGAAATACAAATCAAAACCACAGTGAGACACCATCTCACACCAGTCAGAATGGTTAAAATTAAAAAGTCACAAAATTTTAGGCAAGGATGCAGAGAGAGGGGAACCCTCCTGCACTGTAGGTAGGATACAAGCTGGTGCAGCTACTCTGGAAAACAGTATGGAGGTTCCTCAAAAAGTTGAAAATAGATGTATGCAATGATCCAGCAATTGCACTACTGGATATTTATCTTGAAAAATGTAGTGATGTAAAGGGGCATGTGAATCCCAATGTTTATAGCAGCAATGTCCACAATAGCCAAACTATGGGAAGAGCCTAGATGTTCATCAACAGTTGAATGGATAAAGAAGATGTGGTGTGGAGTGCCTGGGGGGTTCAGTGGGTTAAAGCCTCTGCTTTTGGCTTAGGTCATGATCCCAGGGTCCTGGGATCGAGCCCTGCATCAGCCTCTCTTCTCGGCAGGGAGCCTGCTTCCCACTCTCTCGCTCTCTCTCGCTGTCTGCCTCTCTGCCTACTTATGATCTCTCTCTCTGTTAAAAAAAATAAAATATTTAAAAAATAATTTAAAAAGGAAGATGTGGTGTGTTTCTTAACAATGGGATACTATGTAGCCATCAAAAAGAAGAAAGCTTGCCATTTGCAACAACATGGATGGAACTATAAGATATTACAATGAACAAAATAAGTCAATCAGAGAAAGACAATTATCATATATTCTCACTGATACGAGGAATTTGAGAAACAAGACAGAGAATCATAGGGAAGGGAGGAAAAAATGAAACAAGACAAAACCAGAGAAGGAGACAAACCATAAGAAACTCTTAATCTCAGGAAACAGAGGATTGCTGGACAGGAGTGGGGTGAGAGGGATGGGGTAACTGGGTGATGGACATTGGGGAAGGTATGTATTATGGTGAGTACCGTGAATTGTGTAAGACTGGTGAATCACAGACCTGTACCCTGAAACAAATAATACATCATATGTTATTAAAAAAAAAAAGATTTCATAATGGTAAATCTCTTGAAATAAAATATTCTATATGCAAGAGTTAAGAGTAACTAAACAGCATTTTTTTTTAAATTACTCTTTAACATATATAGTGAAGCATAATGAAATATAGTTTTAAGTGTGCTAGGAACATTTCTTAAGCAATAACCAAAAACCACACAATATTTATGGAAAATCAAACCTAATATTTTCTCCATAAACATGCACCACTTTCAAAGATAAAAGAGAGAGGTGTGAAATCAGCAAGAATGGTGGAATAAAGAACTCTAAATATCTGTCTCTCCATAAAAGTAACAAAAAACTCAAAAACTGTCACAACTATTTCATAACTCTAGATACTAATCTAAAGCCTGCAACAACTGGGGAAATGCTTAATCAAGAAAAAGAAATAACAACATATCAATAAGAATAGTGTGCTTTGTACATTTTTAAATCACTCTGGTCCATCTCTGAGTCCCCAGCTCAGTGGTGACCTCGAAAGAAACAGCTAGCATTTCAAGTATAGGTACCAATAATGAAGAGAGCAGAACAGACCCTATTCACATACAGAACAGTGCAGTTGTTTATTTGGGCCTGTCTTGTGGGTCCATGGAAGAAATGCTCAGGGGCTTGTTTTTTTCTCACTTAATTCAAACACTTCAATTTTTGAGGTTAATATTAGGGAGCATCTCAGGAAAACATATATAAACATATAAACACATACTTGTTGCTGGCTTGAGCAATGGATAACAATTGGGGCAAACAACAGACTAATCAAAATTTTGAGACTTTCTGGGGAAGAGATGCTTTAAGGAGTTAGGGCTTTGAAAATCTCCAACATATTCTTGGGATTTAGAAAGTTATATGTATGCCTAGGGCTGTGTACATGCTTAAGAAAGACATGGATGGGAAAGCCCTAAGTTCTCACCTTCCACTAACATTCAATTACTGTGCACGTAGGAAATTAAGGGTAAGGAAAAGATTTAAATCACCTTATTGAATACTAAAGGCATGCCCTAAGACACACATGCACTTACACAGATTAGCAAAAAAACAGTGGGCGGTTTTGTTTGTTTGTTTGTTTTGTTTTACAGGAACACATTGTCCTTTATTTGCATTTCTCAGAATACTGTACAAAGGGAGTACAATGGGCGGTTTTATTTAATATCTGTCCAACCACTAGCTGACCACTACACTACATGGAACAAAGTTTTCAGAGGTTACATGTGACCAAAAATAGAGAACACAAAATTTGGTCAGCAAAGTCTCTAAACAAACAACATTAAAATATGGAGCAACAACAAAACCTGAGAAGGGGATAATTTTATTTCCAGTTACGATACTATATATACAGAATGTCTAGTTTTCTTTTCTTTTCTTTTTAAGATTTCATTTATTTATTTGACAGAGAGAGTGAGATCACAAGTAGGCAGAGAGGCAGACAGAGAGAGGAGGAAAGCAGGCCTCCCACTGAGCAGAGGGCCTGATGCGGGGCTCAAATCCAGGACCCTGAGATCATGATCTGAGCCTAAGGAAGAGGCTTAACCCACTGAGCCACCCAGGCACTCCCAAAATGTCTAGTTTTCAACAAAAATATTATGAGGCATGTAGAGAAACAAAAAATATGGCTTAAACCCATTTTTTAAAAAAGCAATTCATAGAAATTTCCCTGAAGAAATCCAGACATTGCACTTATCAAAAATTTCAAAACTTCTATTTATTTTTTTTGTTTCAAAGAGGAGCACCTACTTTTGAGTATCCAACTCTTGATTTTAGCTTAAGTCATGAACTTGGGATCTTGGGATGGATTGAGCCCAGTGTTGGGCTCTGTGCTCAGTGGAGTGTCTTCTTGAGGATTTTCTCTCTCCCTCTGTCCCTTCCTCCAGTTTGCATGTTCTTGCTCTCTTTTTCAAACGCACAAATAAATCTTTAAAATACATTTTTCCCACAGAACCAAACAAACAGAATGAAATTCCATCAAACAGAGAAATAAGCCAAAAGACAGAAGTAATAAGAACCAGAATAAAATTCTGAAGCTGAAAAGTTGACTAGAAGAACTGGATGGTAGATTATAGTACCTGGTAGGTCTATATGCAACATAAAGTAGTTAAAAGAATTGGTTTTATCATAGCGTTTTACCTTAGGGAAGTATTCAAACAAAACAAAACAAAAAAGTAGTCAGATATATATGACCCATTTATTTTCTCCTGCTAAATACATTTCATTATATTTAGAAATTACTCATTTCAAATGCATTCCTTTTTCAGATAATTTCAGAATTCACAAAGCAGCCATAGTTCTTGTGTGTGACTGAAGGGCTTGTAAATTACTTAAAAATACTTAATAATAAGATCCAAAACACTGTTAGATTTTAGGTAGAAAAACTGATAAGTGGTTATCATAATATCTGCCACCTCTGACACCATAGATGCTGATAAGGGGCTATACTAAAAATGCTTGCATAGCTAATGGCAGAACTCTAATACTGTCTAAAAGATGTAGCATATGTAAACAAGCAAAGAAACTAGTTGTTCCAAATCTCATATCTATCTAAAGAGGGCATAATAAAGCATAAGGCCATTTATACATGCCAAATGCTCCACTGCAATTGTAAATGTGAACCAAAACTCCACTAAACTTTAAAACAGCGTTAGAAAGAATGTCCATTACACTATGTGTTTTATTCCCAAATTTTAAAAATAGATTTAATATTTACTATAAGTGTTAGAAATGTAGGACTCTAGCTGGCAAATAAAACATTACTACATAAAATAAAATGCCATAATATAGCAAAATTCATGGTTGTGTTTAAAATAGTATTCTCCTTTGTGTGTCAATTTTACTCTTTTACAGAAAACAAATTCTTGACAGAATCTAATATTCTTAACTCTTAACTTTTCTAATGAATTTCATATTCCACTGAATTACACAACTTAAAAGAAAAATAATAAAAAACATCAACCTCTTACTGAATGTAACTATTCTTGCAAATCTAATAAGAAATATATTTCATTTATAATATTTTTCTATCTTAAATGTGAACAAAATTTAAGTTTTCTCTGGTAAAAGTTTTTATTTGAGGGTTGTGAGTGATGATTTTAAGCAAAACAAATAAGGATAGAAATAATTCCCTTGGTTTTAATTGACTTTTGCTTTTATTGCAAGTAATTGTGTATAATTGCTGTCTTTCCAAGTTGTAATAAACAAAAAGAAAACATTAAAATAAAGATAATTTTCAAATCAAGAATAATACTTGAGTGATTGTTCCCATAACAATTACTGATTGCATCTGAATTCATTATCTTTTCTATGCAAAACAATGTGTTATTTATCCAAATTTCATAGAGTTAATTTCTTTCATAATAGTTGCAAATAGTTTGTACAGAATACTAGAGAAATAAATTATATTTGCAAAAGAAATGGAATTAATGTCAAAGTATTAAAAGTTATCTAAGTATTACAAATAGCATATAAATCGAATTTCTAGGATATAATTAAAATGCACATTTTTTCAGTTATGTATTTAAAGAGTCTTAAAATTATTATGGAGTTTTTAAAAATAAAATATGTATCATATGGAAGTGGGATGTGGCATGAGTTTTATAAGAACACAAGCAACAGAAGACTTCATAAAGGACAGCTTAACGAAAAGGAAGCTAAAAAATAAAGTGGTAAACATGAAAATACATAAGAAAAGGGAACTAAACTATAAAGAACAAATTATGGCATGCAAAATAAAGATAAAGACAGTAATAATAGTCTATGTTAGCTATTTCAATCAAAAGGAAAGGAAATGTTTTTAACAAATATATCAGAAAAACAGAAACACCAATTCAAATAATAATATTCAACAAAAGACATAAAATTAAAGTCATTTTTAAGTGTTGACTCTTAGACTTTCAGCTCCATATTATTTTAAACCAGGTAGAGAAAATGTTTGAAACACTGAAAATTATACAAAATGATTCAAAAGAAATCAAATGTGAATTTTTCTAGCTGAAGCTTTCATTTTCTGCCCCCATAGAGCTATAACAAATTTCCATTTAGGAAGAGAGGAAATATATATATATCTATAAAATAATAAACGTGTAAACATGAATTCATGGTATATTTGCCTTAAAATTAAAGGTCAGATACAAATTTATGATAACAGTACATGTAATTACTACATGTCAACCTCTTAAAGGTTAAAATAGCTACAAAAGATTGTCAATACAAAAATGTTTCAAGATATTGCAAATATTTTGAAGGGCTATAAATGAACCATACAAATAAATGACATATTTTTTTCAGTCATATCAAGCTTTCTAATGAGTTACCCTGGGAATAGGGTCTAAGCTGACTGTTCTAACTTCTTCATTAATGAAATAAGAAAAAATAAATCTTAACTTTTATTAAATTAGGATCAGTTAAAAATAGTAAAATACTATAATGAGATCTAAACAGTATAAAATAAATTAAGGTACTAAATGACAAGATGTTAGCAAACTTACTTAACTTTGTATAGACTACATATAAAATCACAAAAGTATCCAAACTCATATTTCATTTCTATTTCTTTTTTAAAATTTTTTAAATATTTTATTTATTTATTTGACAGACAGAGATCACAAGTAGGCAGAGAGGCAGGCAGAGGGAGAGACAGAGGAGGAAGCAGGCTCCCCATGGAGCAGAGAGCCGATGTGGGGCTTGATCCCAGAACCCTGGGATCATGACCCGAGCCGAAGGTAGACGCTTTAACCCACTGAGCCACCCAGGCGCCCCTCATTTCTATTTCTTATAAATAAGTATTGTCTATGGTTCACTAAAGGTAAGGGATCTATAAGGATTAGAATATAACTTGTGATAAAATTTTTCTTTTGTTTACTTATAGTCTCCTTTAAGAATGTGCAATCAAAACAGGGAAGAGTATATTAATATTTTTATCATGGTCATTCATATCTAGAATACAATGTTAACAGTAAGATGAGTGATGCTGGTTGGTTAGCTGGAGGAATTACTTAATAGACCTGGAAGTTCTCAGCAGAACACACACTTTTGTGAAATCTTTCATTATATCAGGTTGCCAAAACAGTATCACAGGATGATGAGCTGCCAATTTTAGGTTAAGAAGTGAAGAAATTCCTTATAAATTTACATTCATACTTTTATTTTACATTGAGGAAATCCTGGCATTCATGAGAGTCTTCCCCCACCCCACCCCTGTCTCTGTTTCTGCCTTTCTCATTCTCTATCTGTTTAACCTGAAAGAGCTTCCTAAGATCTATTAAGTTTGAGAAAGCTTACATCTGGCCTGGAAAATGTAGGTAATGACTGTGAATTCTAAATAGAGATTGCTCATCTAGTAACACTTTTTATATTTGATTTCTCAGGGTTTTATCTCCAATATTTCTAATTTCCACATTTTAGCTATGTAAAGACTTCCACTAGCAGATATAAATAATTCATGTAGGTTAATATTTAAGTGTGTGTGATATATTACTTAATATAATACAATATTCTTATTTTTAAATAATAATGAAATGACGTTTAGCCTATAAATTCTTTACATACTTGGTCTACTGTGTTCTGTAATAAAAAATAAAAAGGAATATAGCATTTTAACTTTAATATTTAGTATCAAATTACTGAAAATATTTTCACCAAGGTGACCTTCCTATGGACTGGAAACATGTACACTTCATACAATAAACAAAAAATAATCACTTCACCCTAGACTATAACTTCTCAAATGCATCACTAAACAAGTTTATGGGTGGCTTACATTTTAGGGAAAGAAACCCACTTTAAACTTAATTAAATATATATGTGTGCCAATGATATATTTTACTAGTGGGGATTTTTTTTTTTTTTGGTCCAGCACTACTTTTCATTGTTGTTAATTATATTGAAATATGTGAATCAGTCCAGCCATAAAAATGAGCACTGAACCATGTATCTAGGAGCCAAAAGAAATCAGGGCAGCCTAATGAAAAGCAGGTAAAGGGTTTCATAAGGGTAAGGAAGTAGGTGGAATGAAACACTTAATACATGTTGTTTGTCTTTTTTAAAGATCATTACGTTGCTGTTTTTTGGGAATCTGCAGGGGAATTATGAATGTATCTGAAGAAGAGAAACACTAATGTTTTCTCAATTTCAAAAAAAAATACTTAAAAACTTAGGAGGAGTGGAGGCGTGGGAGAAGCAAAATAATCAATATGAAAATGAATAGGTGCAATGCAAATTTTGCAAATCAAGTTTCTCTAAAATTATTCTTTTCCTCATACAATGCTTAAAAATTTTATATGCCATGTCTTTAAATTAAGATACCCAACAGATAAACATAAATTACTCCTTTGGTTTGTGGCTACTAAAACTTATCAGAGTAATAGCTACTAAAAATAGCCAAATGTGTTTTCATAAAAGATGATGGATATCTGGAAAGGTCAAAGAAGGCATTGTGGTAAGACTCTGAATTCATCTTCTCCACAGATATAGCAAATCTACACCTAGACATATACCTCAGTTCTTCCTGAAAAACTGAGTGCTGACGAAATGGCTCTACACAAAAGGATAGAAGTACCACCCAGAGAACATCAGGGAGATGGAGACATGATAGGAGAAACTCACTCCTATGCAGTGAGTTACAGAGGGATGGGTGAGGCTGAGGGACTGTGAACTGATTTGTTTGCCTTGAGCTACAGGAAATAAAAGCTGTGGTTTAAAAGTGCAACTAGAATATAAAGGAATGAGCCTCAGAGATCTGTCAAATGGTGGGGGAACCGCTGGAACTCTCTCTAGGGTTGGAGGGCTTGACAAGTGCAGACAGGTGCAGGGTCTGGGGAGAGGCAGCTGACTGCTTTAGCAGACCCTGGCCCTCCAGCCCACATCAGCCCCAGCCTTCTCACCAAGCCAACTCCAGCAAGCTGCACACTGGGACACATCCAGGCAGTGTTCTCTACAACTTCAGTAGCTGACAGGCACAAACAGTCTGTAACAGTTTACACAGGGGACAACACTATACAAGGCCAGTCCAAGTTCAGAAGAGAAGACTCAAATATGTAAAATCAGAAATGAGAGAGAAGTAACAATCAACACCAAGAAATACAAAGGATTACAAGACTGTGGTGAAAAATCATCTGCCAATATATTGGAAAATTTAGAAGAAATGGATAAGTTCATAGAAATGTACTATCTTCCAAAACTGAATCAGGAAGAAACAGAAAATCTGAATAGATCAATTACTGGTAACAGAATTGAATCTGTAATTAAAAACCTCCCAACAAACAAAAGACTAACACCAGATGGATTCAAAGTGGAATTCTACCAGACATTTAAAGAAAAGTTAATACCTATTCTCCTCAAACTATTCCAAAAAAATAGAAGAGTATGGAAACTTCCAAATACATTCTATAAGGCCAGCATTATCCTGATACCAAAACCAGACAAAAATCTAACAAAAAATGAACAAACAACAACAAAACAGAAAAAAAAGGAAAAGAAAACTACAGGTCAATATTCCTGATGGAATACAAAGGGTCTCAACAAAATATTAGCAAACCATGTTCAACAATATATTTAAAATATCATTCATTATAATCAATGAATTGTGGATTTATTCCAGGGATGCAGGATTGCTAATATCTGCAAATCAATCAACATGATAATCACATTAAGAAAAACGAATGATAAAAACCATACGAGTATCTCAATAAATGTAGAAAAACACTAAACAAAAATCACCATCTGCTCATCATAAAAACTCTCAACAAAATAAGTTTAGAGGGAAAATACCTCAACATAATAAAGGTCATATATAACAAACCCAAAGCTAACATCATATTCAATGGGGAAAAGCTTACAGCTTTTCTTCTAAGATCAGGAACAAGACAAGGATGTACACTCTCACTTTTATTCAACATAGTACTAAAAGTGCTAGCCACAGCAACAAGACAAGAAAAATGAATAAAAGGCAGCCATACGGGTAAGGAACAAATAAAATTGCCACTATTTGCAGATAGCATTATATAGATAACCCCAAACACGTTACAAAAAACAAAAACAAACAAACAAACGAAAAACTATTAGAATTAATAAATGAATTAAGAAAGTTGGAAGATACAAAATTAATATACATAAATCCTTTGCATTTTATAGATTAATAACAAAGTAGCAGAAAGAGAAATTAAGAAAACAATCACATTTACAATTGAACAAAAAAAGAATAAAATACTTAGGAATAAATTTAACCAATGAGGTGAAGGATTGGTAATCTAAAAGCTGTAAAATATTGTTGAAAGTAATTGAAGATGACACAAACAAATGGAAAATATACCATGCTCATGGATTAAAAGAATTAATATTGTCAAAATGTTCATAATACCAAAAAATGGGTTCAATTAAATCCCTATCAAAATAGCATTTTTCACAGAACAAATAATTCTAAAATTTCTGTAGAACCACAAAAGACTTTGAATAGCCAGAGCAATCTTGAGAAAGCACAAAACTGAAGGCATTACAATCTCAGATTTCAATATATACTACAAAGCTATAGTAATCAAAATAGTATGGTACTGGCACAAAAACAGACACATAGATCAATTATAGATTATAGGAGAGGAAGAACAGAAATAAACCCACACTTATATGGTCTATTAACCTACAACAAAGAAGTCAAGAATATACAATGGGGAAATGACAGTTTCTTCAATAAATGATGTTGCAGAAACTTGACAGATGCATGCAAAAAGTGAACCTGGACCACTTTATAACACCCCCCCCAAAAAGAACTAAAAATGGATTAGAGACCTAAATGTGAAATCTGAAACCATGAAACTCCTTTACAAAAAGATAGGCACTAATATTTTGGACATTGGCTTTAGCAATATTTTTCTAGACTAAACAAAAATAAACTATTGAGACAACACCACTGAACAAAAAGCTTTTGCACAGTAAAGTAAAACAACATAACAAAAACAGCAGCCTAGCAAATGAGAGAAGATATTTTCAAGTGATATATTTTATAAGAGGTTAATATCACAAATGCATAAAGAACTGTACAACTCAGGAACCAAAAAGCAAGTAATCCAATTAAAAATGGGCAGAGGGTATGGATAGTTATTTTTCTAAAGAAGACACAGGAATGGCCAATGCACAAATAAAAATATGCTCAACATCACTCATTATCAGGGAAATGCAAATCAAAATCACATTGAGATACCACCTCACACCTGTCAGAATGGCTGAAATCAAAAACACAAGAAATAAGTGTTGGTGAAGATGTGGAGAGAAAGTAACCCTTTTCCTTGTGTACTGTTGGTAGGAATGCAAACCAGTGCAGCCACTTTGGAAGATATTATGAAGGTTACTCAAAAAATTAAAAATAGAACTACCCTAGGGGTGTCTGGGTGGCTCAGTGGGTTAAAGCCTCTGCCTTCGGCTCAGGTCATGATCCCAGGGTCCTGGGATCGAGCCCCACATCGGGCTCTCTGCTCAGCAGGGAGCCTGCTTCCTCATCGCTCTCTGCCTACTTGTGATCTGTCTGTCCAATAAATAAATAAAATATTTTTTAAAAAATAGAACTACCCTACAATCCAGTAATTGTGCTACTGGTAATTACCCAAATAAAATTTAAAAAACAAAACAAAACAAAACATTAATTTAAGGGATATATTTTTTTTGGGGTGTTGAGTTGTATCAGTTTTTTACATATTTTAGATACTAACCCTTTATTGGAGATGTCATTTGCCAATAATCTTCTTTCATTCAGTAGGTTGTTTTTTTTTTTTTAATTTTGTTGGTTGTTTGCTATGCAGAAGCTTTTCATTTTGATGTAGTCCTAATAGTTTAATTTTGTTTTCATTTCCCTTGTCAAAGGAGACATGATGTCATATGCAAATGTCATATGGTCAATGTCAAAGATATTACTGCCTGTGCTCTCTTCTAGAATTTGTATGATTTCATGTATCACATTTAGGTCCTTAATCCATTTTGAGTTTGTTTTTGCATATGGTGAAAGAAGGTGGTTCAATTTCATTCTTCTGCATGTTGCTGTCCAGTTTTCCCAACACCATTTGTTGAAGAGACTCTCTTTTTCCCATTGCAGATTTTTGCCTCTTTTGTTAAATGAATATTGTGAGATCATTCATATATTTATATTATATGTATATACATATATATATATGAGTATTATTCATCCATAAAAAAGAATGAGATCTTGCCATTTCCAACAGCATGGATGGATCCAGACTGTGTAATGTTAAGCACAATAAGTTAGTCAGGGAAATATCAATTCCATATGATCTCACATGTGGAATTTAAGAAACAAAAAAAATGGACAAAGAAAAAAATTTAAACCAAAAAACAGACTCTTAGCTATAGAGAATAAGCAGATGGTTACCAAAGGGGAGGTGACTGGGGGTAGAGTGAAATAGGTGATGGGGATCAAGAGCACACTGACCTTAATGAGTGCTGAGTAGTATATGGAATTGTTGAATCACTGTATTGTACAACTGAAACTAATACCAATGTATATTAACTACACCAGAATTAAAATAAAATTTAAAAATAAAATAAAATAAATAAAATAAATGGGAAACTAAAAAAATGTATCTTAGAAAATGATGTTCTGTTTTTGAAGTAGAACCATCTTTATGTCTCCAGAAAGTGATTTTCTTAGATATAAGCAGTAGCTATGACTACATTCAAGGAGAGCAAAGACATGCACTATTTTAAGAGGAGGTTTGGGTTGAGTACATGTAGAAGACTGGGAGGAGACTCTAGGCTAAGCAAAGCCTGCAACACAATCTTAGAATTGTGAATGAATTCACAATGAATGAACTTCATTCATTCTTGATTTTTTTTTCTTTGTGTGTGTTGTGGGAAGCAGTTAGAGGAATTAATGGGTGAGAATGGCATTTAAATTTACTTTAAATTAAATTAATTATATTATTTCTATATATTTAAATTATTTGCATTTTTCTCTCTAATAATCCCAGTTGTAAAAATAGATTCTCACATATAGCATAATAGGCTTCATGAACAAGAAGAGAATATATAAAATCATAGAGGCATATGAATGAAGATCCATTCGCAATCTGTGTGGAATTTTTTGGTAACTATTACCTCTAATTTTTTTACTATGATGTGATTCATATTCACAGTAAAATATAAAATTTCCTCCTCACCAAAAGAAAGGATTTAATAGTAGAAAAGTTGCTAAACCAAAGAAAGACCTACTAAAATGCAAACATTTTCCTTTTTTTAAAATCATCATATATATCTCTCCCTTTAAATAAGCACAACCACATAAAAAGAAAAAGTGAATTAGAATTATTTATAAGTCTGACTCTCAGAAAATACTATAGAAGTGGCAAGTAGAATACTCCTTAACAAACGAAATCAGGAAAATCAATAAATCAAATATTCATTTACTTTTAAAAACATATCAACAGACTGCTATTACTTTGGTTAAGTGTCCTGGCTTGATGCATTTTTACAAACAGGTGCCTAATTTTAAAAAGAGCACTGAGCTTCACCAGGATCTCAGCAGCATGTTTTTATATGACGGATTTATTTGGATTGCTATTTAGATGTAAAATATTTGGAATGGATCTATCTATTGTTTGTATGGGTTACCTTGTATGAACTAGAAATGTATGTTGAAACTGCCAGCTACTGCATAAAATATTTCATTAACATCATGACCTCATTTGTTAGATTGAATTGCAGTCTTTTTGCCAAATTTTCCCAACAGATATTTTCTATCTTAAAGAAAACAAATAAAAACAACACAAAAATTAGAAGACAATTAATTCATATCTGTGAAACATTCAGAATGCCTAGAATGCAACCATGAACATGGTATGTGATACAAAATTGTAATTAAATTTCTATTCTTATTAAGGTTTAGGTAACAAATTACCTCATGCTTTGTAAACTTTTAAACTATATTTAATGGCAGGGATTCATTCATTCAAATTAGATACTCTTAATTCCCTCTCTTCCCTGGCCCCACATATCCCACACACAAACATACCTACATGTGTACATATATAAACTGAATGCAAATTAGTATTATTTGTAGAACATATTTTAGATTTTATAAGACTATTTCAGAATATAACTTCTGGATAAAAACTACTTTCATTAAACTGGTAGAATATCACAGATTATAAAGGTGTCCAAGTGCTTGTTTTATGGGATTCCAACTTGAGACTGAGCTGTGTTTGCTATTGATTTAACCAAAGCTACGTAATGATGTGGAGGAGTAAACTAAACAACAGCCAAATATAAAAAGCAGATTGGCATAAAGCTCCATGAAGTCAGATCGAGGCACTGAAAGAGACTGTGATAGATAAGAGAACACCATAAGTTCCCCATCTTACAGCCATCTTACAACTATTTGAACCTAATGGAGAATAAAACTGAAAGGTTCTGTGTGATTCAAGAATATGTGCTGATTTGTTTGCATCCAACAATGTGTCATGTCAAAGGTAAAAGGAGCATTATTTGTATTCTTGGATAAGTCAGAATATAGCCTCAGCCCAGGGAAGATCCTAGAGGGAAAGAGAGTCAGTATGGGGAAGAAAGCAAAAACAGTGTTCATGGAATTTTCAGGATGTGATAATACCCCAAAAGAAGAAGGTAACTGGCAGATGGAAATGTACCATGTGGAGGATGACTTCCCACCATAGTATGCATATTTATAAACACATGGGCATACCTTCAGTGCTTTCCACAAATACATGCATTAGACTATGAAGATTAAATAAACTTGCCTAAAACCATAGGATTAAACAGATTAACTTATAAAGTGAATGCAAAAAGAGAAAGCAAGAATGCCAATGCCTAATTTTGAGGTGTATAGTAGAGGAAGATAATCTATGTGAATGCATGTTCTATAAGCAGAGTCAATGTCAATAACCTTGAAATCCCATAATATGTGTGTGTGTGTGTGTGATCTAGTAATGCTGTAAGATCCTACTCCTATTTCATGCATTCCTACACACAAAGTTTACAAATTAAGAAATAATAATATCATATTAACTCCTATTTCACAGTTTCCTTATTAATTTTTCTTCTTAGCTCAGTTAGGGTTAGACCCTGCCTAGTTTGATACATCCCTTTCAAGAAATAGAAACTCTTCCCAATTTTCTAGCAAACATCTGAGGGTATGGTGAGTGTAACATGTCTATCTCTTTCTCTTTAGCTAAAACTACACCTGGGACAATATATGTAAGAGTGGAGGGAGGTAGGAGAAGGAATTTCTACAACAAAGTTTAGACAGATCCTCCAACAGTTTTTATTCAGTAACATAATTTTCTAAAGCAGTTTCTGTGTGTCAACACATCATAAGTAAATTATACGTGTTTAAATAAATAAATTAACAAAAAAACAAACTCACACACAAATATTCTTACTGAGATAGGTATTATGAGCTGGCCCTGTAGCTCCTAGTAATTAGGATCAGGCATTGGGCTTCCCAAGCTCCATAGACTTAGAATTGGCCAAGACATCAAGCTGCCTAGCCATATCTTCTCATCATCAGTTTCCATGCCTTGAATTTCAACTTGTGTTGTCCTTAAAACCCTTCTATCCTACTTCTAAAAATTATCTATAGCCTCTATTTTATCATACTGCACTTCGATTAATTGTATTAGCAGTGAAGTTTCACAGCTCTCAGGCCATTTATAAAACCTGAGGTTGCTTAGTAATATTAGACTGTAAATACTTCCCAACAAAACTAGGCTATGCTACTTTTTATTTTCTTTATTTCCTTATTTTATTTTATTTACTTTTTATTCTCTATCTTAGTCTTGATTTCTCTTTTCCAGTGACCTGATCACCAGTTTCTAATTTTCCCTATTAAAAAAATCAGAGGCTTTTACAATGTATTTTATTTAGGAGGCCAGTGCATTTGTTACATAGCCAGAAACCTGGCAAGGAAATAGACACACTTAGAGACTATACAGTTGTAGCAGGTAATTCTCAAGCAATCTTACATAATTAACACTTAAAAATCTTCCTGACCCTTTTCCACTCCTCAGTCTGAAACATTCTTTTCTTACTGTGCTTGAATCATAATTCCAATTCTCGCTCCCTGAACTTCAGCTGGGCTTCTCAAAATTATTTGTAGTTTTTTGTTGTTGTTGTTGTTGTTTTATAAAGTGATAAACCACAGATAACAACAATTTTTGGCAGTCCTCAGTCATCAGCTGTCTGCTGGGTGTCTCATCTAGCCTGTACTTACTAGTCATCTAGTCATGGTTTGACATTTTATCTGAAAAATGGATTCGGTTTCCTTTGAACATTTTGTGTTAGAGGATATGAATTTACACATTAACCTTTATGGCCCAGACTTCACTAATATTTCTTTAGGAGTCTGGCAAAAATTCAGTGACAAAACATCTTTGGCACTGTCTGGTCCTACTTTTCCATTTCATTTTTTCCTTAATGTTTCTGGTCTCCAGAGCATCTGGTGTCAAGGCATCCACTCACCACAACCTGAAAGATTATTCCTTGCATCTTTATGTTCTGTAGCCACATTTACCACTTGAAAACTGTATTAGAGATTAGCTGTCCTGTTTGGATATATCCCTGGTATATTTAAGGATGTGATTTAGGCAACCTGTATGCTCTACTATGTTTCAAATATGCAAGAGAGCAAATAAAAATGTACTGTGAGTACTGGGATCTTCTCATTTAGTGAAAATATGAGTATACTTGTTTTCTAGAAGTGGGGAGATAACAGTGTGATTAGATTTCCTTCAATCAGATTTTCCAGTAAATTCCGTAGATGTGTAACTGCAGCTGGGTTAGTGCAGGGTAGGTTAAAATCACATCATGGCTCTTAAGTACAGGTATCTTAGTTGTTGAAAAAAGGAGCTACCCTGAACAAATTGAGGTGGTGCTGTATATATGTAATAAAGCCAAAAGACATCGGCAAAGGCAATTTCTCAGAGGGACATGCATTCCATTCTAAGAAGTTTGGTATTACTTTAGATGATGAATCAGGGAGCATTTAAAGATTTTAAGTGTAGGAAGAAAAAAAAGATCAGATTTGCTTATCACTTTTTAGAGTGATTTCTTTTAGAGCAACATGAAGGACTATGACAGGGAAAGGGAAGGTAATCAAAATTGTACTTAGGAAGAAGTCAGAGACAATAGTTCAGAAAAAAGAACACAAATATTACAAAAACTAGAGAGTGAATGAAGGATAAATTTTAGAACAATTTAGGAGGCATCAAGAACACAGTGAGTTAATAATAAGTTGAATTTAGTTAATGGAGGCATATTTTGTTTTAAAGATTTTTTTTATTTATTTATTTATTTATTTATTTATCTATCTACTTATTTAAGAGAGAGAGCGAATGAGACCACAAGCAATGGGTGGGAGAGGGACAAGCAGACTCTGCACTGAGCCACAGAGTCTGATATCGGGCTTGATCCCATGACTCTGAGATCATGATGTGAGCAGAAATCAAAAGTTAGAAGCTTCACCAACTGAGCTACCTAAGTGCCCCAATGGAGGAATGTTTTTATTTAAATGTACAGGAGTGCTATCATAATATTCTGCCCTTGTAAATCTGATTTCCCATGCTAGAGTTTCACCTCGCACTAGGAATGGGAATGAGCAGAGAACTGCCTGGTAACCTAATATATAGGCAACAGTGAGCATGTTGTAAGCAAGTGGAGTAAGATCTGTTTTTTTTTTTTTTAATGTTTTATCAAATCTTCATCAGCTAGTCCTCTGGGCATTATGGTATTATGTATGGGCAAATTATGAAAATGAGTTTAGAATAACTCGTTTTAGAATTTAACTCATTTAGAATTTTCAGATTTTAGAATACCAAAGAAAGGGAGCTATATTCCATCCATGGAACTTACAATTGAAACAAATACAATATAAAAAATTAAGAGACTTGTTTTTGTTATTAAATAGTATATTACTGTGAACACTACAATACTTTTTTTCTCTACTGTTTTCTAATAACACATTTTGTGGAGAAATGTCACAACTGAGATTTCAATATAGTCATTTTAAAAATACCAACCCAAATTTGGCAAAAGAGTTGAGGGAATTGTCTTACATAAAAGGAAAACACTGGAGGAAGAAGGTTCAAAAGAAAAACATACCTAAATCTTGATTTGCTAACAATTAAGTTGATAAAAAGAACATTCAGAATACTGTGAGTCATAAAAACTTATCTTAATTTAAACTATGAATTATTTTCTGCCAAACCTAAAAGCTTCTTAAGAAATGAAAAAAATCCTAATAAGTATTTTGAATTTCAGCAATCATAAGGCACAGCTATAATCTTTAAGAAAACTTAAGTGTGTGAGTTATTTCCTGATTTTGCTTTTGTTACATCTTGAAATCATTAAAGCATATTTTAAAATGAGATCCCACCATACCTTCAATACCACAAACCTTCAAAATAGTTTCTCATGAGGATATCAAGATATGCATTGCTTTTGTAATATGCATCAAATTCAGTGTGTGATAAGAACTGCCTGTTCAACTTACATCTATTTATAGACAAATTTTAGACAAAGTGTAGGACATCTTTATTGATCATTCCTTCCTTATTGCTAAATACACAATTCTTTAGTTATACATAGCAAATAACAAGAATATCATGCAATGATATCCAATTTACATAGAAATTATATCCATTTTTTAAGATATTGTTTATCTACGTATTCCTTTGCATTATAAAATCTAGAACTGCAGGTTAACTCCACTGAAGGCATACAGAATAGCTCCTACCCTGAACCTCCAGAGAAAGAAGAATCATTTGCATAGTCTACAGTTGTTACCTCCAATCCTCAGGAATAGGGTTTATCATGGAATTCATTTTCACTCTCTTTTCAAGGATATGAGATTGCTTGACTTTCTGGCTGCAGGGGATCCCAGTAATTTTTCTCGCATAGTAGCCCTGGAAAATTCACTCCCTACCCAGTCTTAAATATTAAAAAAAAAAAAAAAAAATCACTCCCAACCCAGAAAGAATTCTCAAGAAATGAAGGGGTAGCATGGATTTCAAACTCTCACAGGGAAGAAAACTATTTGTTTTTAATTGTGGTTTTTTTTTTTTTTAAGATTTTATTTATTTGACAGAGAGAGATCACAAGTAGGCACAGAGGCAAGCAGAGAGAGAGGAAGGGAAGCAGGCTCCCTGCTAAGCAGAGAGCCTGATGCGGGGCTCGATCCCAGGACCCCGGGATCACGACCTGAGCTGAAGCCAAAACACAATTAAAATCATCTCTATTGCTATGTGATAAATAAATATAAATATTTATAAATAAATAAATAAATATTGCTATGTGATAAAAAAATCATCTCTATTGCTATGTGATATGTATACAATAAATAGGCTTTCAATATGATTAAACACCTTAGCCTCACTTCAGCTATTATTTTCAAAAGCCATTGATTTGGGGCATAGTAGAAAACCATAGCAAATACTTATGAAATCATTTGATTCCAGTGCTGTTGCTGAGTATCTTTAATATTCTCTTCTTTTCTAAAGATGAGAATTACATTTTTCAAGTAATAACTAGAAACCAATTCATGACTTTTATAAATTATTTTAAATTTATAAACAACAAATAAGTTATTAATAATATTAATTATTATTTAATTATTTATTAATAACAAATATTTCTGATTTCCCACAGAAATTATGATTTGAATTTACTTTTCCATTTTTTTTCAAATTTAGAATCTAGGATTATTTTAATAAAAAATTGCTAAAAACACAAGGTTATTTATTTTAGAGGAGAATTTGGTAAAGAATCAGTTGAATCCCAGTAAAAATACTCCAAAGTTTCACATGAAACTTTCTCAACCTGAATATTTAGAAATGTGGATTTTTATTTTCTTCTGCTGTGCTATCTCATATCTTAAGTTCTGGAACACACACCACTAAATTTCAAGAATAAATAAGGTAATTACAATAAAAATAATGTACCTTAAATGATAACTTGTTAGCATGTGACTCTTCAAAGACCAAATTGATTTTCTTGATTCTGGTCATTCCTCATAATATTTCATACAAGTGTGAGGTAAATTTCTATTTGTGACTTATGACATTGTTTTAATTAGATTGGGAGATACAAATATTCCAACATTCTATCTTTAAGATGCTTCACAATAAATGCTAGTAGTAAATATATAAAATAAATTATCTGTATATTTTCTACCGGTAATCGGTGTTTCTTTCTTTCTTTTCTCAATTAATTGACTGGCCTTCCTTGTATTTTAGAATTATTAGCTTGAAAAGATAATCTTTCTTTTTCAGAAGTAAAATGATGTCCTTAGAGGCAATAGCTAAGGGTTGCCATAAGAACTCACATTTTTATTATCATGCCAAGTATTACAGAGACAATTATTTTGGACAGTTACTTCCATTGCCCCTTCCACAGTTAGCGGTTTTGCTCCCATAGAGAATTTTCTGTTAGAAATAATAACTGACTCTAAATAATAATAATAATAATAACTGACTTCTAAGCTTTAGTGCACAATTAATTTCCTAACATTGGGATATCTGGGGGAAAAAACTGAACTTTTAATGATATATAAAGATAACATTAGTTCTTACATGAGATATTTTTGTTTGTTTAAACTTGGTATTAATGGTCAGGGTTTTTATGACATAACTGACTTTGCACATTTTGAAAACTAAAAAAGTGGCTGATCATTAATTTTATAATTTTTATAAGAGAACTTATTTTATGATTATGTATATTAAATACCATATTTCTTTAAATATATCTATACATATATTTAATATATAAACATATTAACATATATTTAACATACATACACACCCATATTTTAAATAATTGTACATTATGCTATGTAACAATTCATTATATCTTTATTGTAACCAAAGTAACCGACCATATCTCTACAGCCAAATTCATTCACCAGATCCAGAAAAGCTGACTTACAGCCATGTAGTTTTAGAATGCTCATTAAGATGAAATTACTTTACTTATATTGATTGTATTATAATATTCTGAAAATATTTTCCTAATCTCTATATCTATGCTATACTTGAATATTACAAAATAAATATTTTTCAACTTTCAAAATTAAAACATTTACATATTAAAATAATGATGAAAAGTACAAGAATATGATTTTTTTAACCTCTTGAATTCACTCGGAGAAAAGCATAATGAGGTAATAAGAATGAAAATAGCAATGCACTCAATAGGCAAATATTTCTTATATGAAAGAAACAGCAGTTCTCTATATAAGGTATATTCAAGTGAACTGTAATTATGATGCTATAATGGTGGTTTTGATTCTTTTGGGACCAATTTGTACAGGCTTTCCCTTCTAGATCCAGTCAAAAAATCTATGGACAATTAATTCAATCCCTGTTCCTACCTAGGCATGCATGAATAAAAATTAAGTAATTTAATATGATTCTCTTATTGTTATCACACCAAAAGCACATAAGAATATGCTTGAAACTTTCTACTTACAGGTGCACTGAACTAAACATATTTTAATTGCTTTATGTGTTCTTACTTGCACTATGGCTAATGAGCTTTAAAATAATATATTTCTTTCCCTAATGGGTGGACTTTAAATGTTTCAGAAGATATAAATCAAGTATATATTTCAGAAATATTCTTAGAAACACTTAATCATACTATTTCATCAAACATTCTTGGAAACAGATCACCAAAGGTGTCCTAAAACCTCAAGCACAATTACAAAATCTGAGTTGTCTTAAGTATTCCCTAATAGAACATCAGGAGGCTTAGTTCACATGCTATGAGGCTTTATCATAGGCAAAACAACATACTCAAATAATCTCTGGGCACTAAACCCTATTCATGGAGTTCATCAAAATTAGATGCAACTATACATTAGTTTAAAATAGGTTACATTGCTTTTTGTCATCATGGTTTACAGATATAAATAGAAACTCTGAATTATACTACAGTAGTGGTGGAACCGAATTTCTTATGTTTTTTTCAATTAAGATGCTGTCGTATTTTAATTATAGGCATTATCTCTTTTCCTTCCCACTTAAAGTATATACTTCATGAAGGACTTGCAGTTTTTATTACAGTTCTTAATTAGCCTCAAATTTTATTAGAAACTGGTGATTTATGATTCTTTCCAACTGATGTTTATGTTACCTGTTTTTGCTGCCTGGAGGAAGCAGTCATTTCAAATGATCCTGTCACCCCACTGTATTTTGTAATTCAAAAATAATATTCTGCATGTTTTGCTTCTAGAAAGCTTAACTCCAAAATTTTATTTTTAGCTATATACATTAACAGCCAGATTTTTTTAAAGGGGCATCCACCATAATTATTTCATATCAAATTAAGTCTAACCATTTCTCATGAATTCAGTCATCATATTCCTACCCTATCATCCTGGCATTTTTATCCTTAGTGGAATAAATTATAAACACAGATGGATAATCTGGGAAGTATTCCACATGGACATTTTTTAAACACAATTCTTGTCAAGCACAGATTTTATAAGATACAGTTTATAGTTTTAATAAACAGAGTTCTGATTATTAACTGTACCATTTTCAAAATCAAATGAGACATGAGATCTTTTACATAAAGATTTATACAGCTCTACTGCCTTAAGAATCAGTTTGAAATCCAAGCTGTTTTTTCCTTATGGTGTTAAAAAAGCAAAGTAAGTTTGACTCAGGACAAAGAAAATGTTTTGTGTTCAGTTGTTCAAGGTCCACATTTAAGTCTATTCCTTTAGGAAAATGTTCACTGTCTGTGAAAAATACTAACCCAAATTTGAGTGGAATGTAGTAGCTCTCATATTTCAACTTATCTTTTGGTGCCTCAGTAATGATACTCTTTCTTTCTCATTTTTTTTTTTCCAGTCAGGTGTCTTATTCCATTGTGTCCCTTCCTCTTTATTTTCCTACTTGATATCTGAAAATGGTTAGTTTGCTTCCTTTAAACATATCTCCATGGAGTGATTACCTAACAACAGACATAAATCCAAATGTAGGCATAGTAGGAAGGCACAAACACCCACATATACCACACAACATCACCTATATGTACATGCAATCCAAAAAGAACAGAAAGGAACCCATTAGATCTTTACCTCTTTCCTTAAACAGCTTTGGACATGAACCAGATAACAATATGAGTAGGAAAGTCATTAGAGGTAAATTTAAAAAGGGTTCAGTCCTCTAAAAATGGGGAAGTATTCAAGACAGTTACAGACAGATGACTAGTGGCAGAAATAGTTCTATCTTAAATTTCCACATCATGGAGACCTACAAAAAACAAGAGGCTTTTGCAGAGGTGCCATATAAGTGATCCAACATCCTCAACAGGTGAACTGGTGTGGAAGTGGGAGAGTAGATTGGCGTATGGCTCCCGGCTGGGACTGCAAGAGTTCTCTGAGTCTTCATCAACTTCAAATTTAGACTAGACTAAGAATGTTCAAGATGAAATTTTGGGAAATTAAGTCCAATGATTACTTATTAATGAATTTTCAATATAGATGAGATAATCTGTTCCTTAGTTTACTAGAAAGAAGAGTGTTCATAGAAAATTAGCAGTGAATATTAAACAGTTGAAGTTAAACAGAAATAGTAACTAATAAACATAGCAAGCTAGATATTTTTTGCTTGCCTACCCAAATCTACTCTTGGTCCTTTTCTGCCCTGTATTGTACTACAGGAGCCTGACGTCCACTGACTTGTTTGCATGTAGTCTGTTGACATCTGTCTTCCCTTTGCTTTGATCCAGTGGGAATCAATCACAAGACATTAAAGCATGAGAGAAACAGGTGGTATGTTTATTCTCTTGGGATCACTGGGGTCTGCAATTTGGTGGTGGCCCCAATCTTCCACCTAACCAGAGCTCCTGTATCATGGCTGCTATTTCAAGACAAAGCTCTTAGCAGACGTAGATTATTGTTTTATCTTTTTGCTTCTGCAGACCTAAGGAAAATTAAAGTATAATGATTTTTAATAGTTTCTGAGTAGTTAGCTTACCATTACTTGTTTGTTCCTTTAACCCTGTTCTCACTGTTGTTTACAGTTCCAACATTGAAGGTCCAGGTGTCCCATGTTTCCTTTCAAGTATCTGCAATATACTTATAAGAGTTCCTGGCATAAAGAAGGTTAACATTTTATACTTTGAATTATTTTTCTCTTCAAAATATTGGTATATATTAGAAAGTGTCTCTTCAATACCAGTTTGTTTGTTTGTTTGTTTTTACTTTATTTAAGCTTTATTTAAACATATGATGTAACCCCACCACCCTCACCCAACCCCTCTTCCCCCCACCCCCCTCAGTTTGTTTTATGACATTAAGAGTGTCTTTTGGTTTTTCTCCCTCCCGATCCCATCTTCTTTCATTTTTACTTTTCCTACCACCTTAACTCCCACCCCCGTTGCATCTCCACTTCCTCATATCAGGGAGATCATGTGGTAGTTGTCTTTCTCCAGTTGACTTATTTCGCTAAGCGTAATACGCTCTAGTTCCATCCATGTCATCGCAAATGGTAAGATTTCATTTCTTTTGATGGCTACATAGAGCTACCTTATGACCCAGCAATTGCACTACTGGGTATTTATCCTAAAGATACAAACGTAGTGATCCAAAGGGGCACGTGTACCCGAATGTTTATAGCAGCAATGTCCACAATACCAGTTTTTTAACTGAAAATTTTTCTTTATGCTTGAAAAAGTACACACTAGTATATACCAGAAACATTAGTGTTTTATTTTTGTCGGTGATGTATTCAACATCAAAAGATACTAACTAGTGATATAGTTGAACTGTTTAATACTAAAAGACTCACCCACAAATGTTGTTTCATATAACTTTTGCTTTTTTGCTCCCCTGAAATAGATTTGAAGTAAAATTTCTAAATACCTCATGTCAGAAAAATACTACCTTGCAGCACTTTACATTTTATGATACTTGGGCATATGCTCAACTGTCATCCTTTCTACACCCCTAGAAATAAAAATTATTACCTATATTTGCTGAGGATGAGAAAAGTTAGGAGACTTTCCTTCTAATAACAGGTATAAGTGGTACTCATATAACAATATTAGTTTTGCTTCCTACTATAACATACTATAATTGTCAATTGGAACCTTTTTTAGATGTTGGCACTGGAAAAAGTTCAGTTAAACAGTGGCTTAGATGTAAAGAAATATTAAGTCTACCTGAAGGGCAAGCTATGTAGACTTGAAGACAATTTTACAGGTTATGTATAAAAGCAAACCAAAATTATCCTTGGGAATGATTTCATGATGTCTTGTTCCTTAAATAAATGTCAATTCTTTCTTGGTGTCCTGAAGAGACACTTAAGCCTCCAAATGTTCCTCCAAAGTTCAAATGACAAATGTATGCCATCTGGAAACTACAATTAAGGACTTTAAAATATATCTAAAAGGTTACTTCTCATTTACTCTTAGGATGTAGAAAGCAGGAAAATGTGTTCCTTCAAATCTAACAGCTAGTAAGAGCCAGATAATCTCAAAATCAAAACTTGTCTTAAACCCATTAGAGAGCTAAGGTTGCAGGACACCTGAAGAGCCTTTGAGGTTCCTGCCCTTACTTAAAGAAAGTTTGCGTAACTGTGACAACAGAACAAAGACTGTGCTGCAATGCAAATGAATAAGAATTCAGACACATTTTTTTCATTAATTGCTAACAGTTAAATATTATCTTTCATGATAGTACAGAACATCAGGGAGCCATAGACAGAAGTGGGCTTGTGCCACTCTCAGATTCTACTTCATGGACTTTCCTGAGGAGCTCAAGAAAAATGAGGGTAGGATGGAAAATCAGACAATGGCTCTCAGTGGTACGGGTCTGGGAGAGAGGAAAGTGCTGCTTGTGTGGAAAAGACAGGAACTTGTCTCAAACCATCTCCCCTAAAGAAAAAAGACATAAAGAAAGATAGGAAGGAAGGAAGGAAGGAAGGCAGGCAGGCAGGCAGGAAGGAAGGAAGGAAAGAGAAGAGAAAAGAAAAGGAAACTCAAGACCCTGGGAATCAGGCTGCAAACTTCTCTTCTTAGTCACAGATGGAAAGCTACTGTTGTTGAGGAAAGGAAAAAATGAAGCAGAGGAATATGAGAACCTATAGCCCCTGGAGCAGAGGCAGTAAACTGTCCTGAACCCAGATAATTAGTGATATCCCAACACTTTAAAGAGGGCAGGCAAATCACTGAGAAAGACCTATCTCTGAGATTCAGAGACATTAAACCTTCCTAAGACTAGACCAGACATAAGGACAAATGAAAAACTTCCCCACTGTCCAGAACTCTCCAGAGTAAAAAGTGAGAAGAAGGGGCATGCCATTTTCCAAGCATACATACTATGTTCCTCAGTCTCTCCTGCTGACAGTCTTTCAACTAAAATGACGTGAGATAGACACACACACACACACGCACACACACACATACTGGAATATATTTCAGGCCAAAAAAAAAAAAAATAGGAAATTATACCATTCACAGCAACATGAATAGACTTCGAGGGCCTTATGCAAAGTAAAATAAGGAAGATGCAGAAAAACAAATACTGTGTGATTTCACATATATATGGAATTTAAAAACATCAAACTCAGAAGCAAAAAGAACAATGGTGTTGCCAGGGGCTGTAAAGTGGGAAAAATAGGGAGATGTTGGTTCAAAGGTACAAACTTTCAATTATAAGGTAAGTTCCAGATATAAAGTATTTAGCATGGTGACTATAGTTAACAATACTGTATCATATACTTGAAAGTTTCTATGAGAGCTTTAATATTTTCACCATAACAACAACAAAATTGTAATTATGTGGGATAAAAGATCTGTTACCTAGCCTTATTGTGGTAACCAATTTGCAATATATATAAATGAAATCATTATATTGATTACATTAAATGTATATAATGATATAATGTCATATGTCAATTAAATCCCAATAACGGTAGAAAAAAGAAAAAATAAACAAATCATAAAATAAAAAATGTCTACATGTATAAAACATAATGAAAAATATCCTTAATATTTTAAGTACTCTTATAGTAAACTGTCAGCTTAAAAAAGGAAATGTCCAGTAAGAGCAAAATTATTCTATCTTCCTGATAATCAAATACATCCAAAATACAACAATTTTCAAACATAACAGTTTATATAGAGAAAATAATACTGCTGTGATCTTGTGAATACAAAAATTCTAACATGTAATTGATATGAGTGTAATTGGGTATAACCTTCTAGGTGGCAATGGGTAATCTGCTTAACATTTAAATAGTGTATGTCCGTCCCTTTGCTATTTTTTACAGAACTTTTTATTACAAAAATTTATGCTAAAGAGGTCATTAGAGAAGTATGCAAAGATATATGGAAAGGATGTTTATTTTAGCTTTGTTTCTAATAAAGTAAAATTGATAATAAATTCCCCAAATTCATCAATATTAAAATAGATGAATTCATCATACAGTTACAAATATTCATACTGAATATCGTATTGTAGAAATGTTTCATTTTGTACTTTATACATATACACTTTATTTCATTCGTGATATAAAAATATTTTCATTTTTCAGATTAAAAACAACACAAAGTATTTTTTTCCTATTTCCAGACCTTTCCTTTTATATCTTGCCTGATATTTAAGTCATTAACACTTATCAACTGTAGGAGAAGAAACTTCTTGGAGTGTCTGGGTGGCTCAGGTGGTTAAGCATCTGACCCCTGATTTCAGCTCAGGTCATTATCTCAGGATCTTGAATTCAAGCCCCACAACAGGCTCTTTGCTGGATGAGAACCCTGCTTAAGATTCTTTCTCTCCTTCTGCCTCCCACCCCCTCTCATTCTCTCTAAAAATTAAATAAATGAAAAGGAGAAGGAAGTTCCTATTTGTACACAATTCTAATATTTCTTAAAAGTATTTTTTGAAATAAAGATCTCTACATAATAAATAAATGGTTCATAATTTTAAAACTAAAGCAAAGAGACTGCTATATTATCATTCTGGCTTATAAGTGAAGTAAAACGTAGATTTGAATATAAATATTTTAGATTAAAATGAATTCCTTGGTATGAAGTGAGGTTTTGAAAAAAAGAAAGATATGGGGGAAAGGACCCTCGAAATTTTTAAATTATTTTTAAGATTATATTTATTTATTTAAGAGAGGGAGCAAGTAAGAAAGACCATGAGAGGGTAGAACATCAGAGGCAGACTCCCTGCAGAGCTGGAGCCCGATGCAGGACCCAATCCCAGGACTCCAGGATCATGACCTGAGCTGAAAGCAGTCGCTTAACCGACTGAGCCACCCAGGTCCCCAAAGTTTTGAACTTTACATCACAATTTCCTTGCTCTCCTTGTCAGAACTAACTGGAAGACAACTACATGTATTCCTCCTGTAGTTTTTTGTTTTTTTTTTTTAAGATTTTATTTATTTATTTGACAGACAGAGATCACAAGCAGGCAGGGAGAGGGGGAAGCAGGCTCCCCGCTGAGCAGAGAGCCTGATGCAGGGCTCAATCCCAGGACCCTGAGATCATGACCTGAGCCGAGGGCAGAGGCTTTAATCCACTGAGCCACCCATGTGCCCCCCTCCTGTAGTTTTCATAATAGGGGTATAGATGCCATAGGGATGCTCAGTAAGCCCCCAACCCTTCCTAACTAGGTATACAGCATACTTCCCTAAAGGACGACTAAAGCTGGGGCACCTGTGTGATGCAGTTGGTTAAGTGTCTGACTTAGTTTCAACCCAGGTCACGATCTCAGGGTCCTGAGATCAAGTCCTGTATTGGACTCTATGCTCAGCATGGAGTTTGCTTAAGATTCTGTCTCTCTCTACCCCTCCTGCTAGTGCTGTCTCTCTCTTTCTAAAATTAAAAAAAAAAAAAAGTTAGCTAAAGATATGCTAATAAAGTGTATTTATTGATTTTTACATAGCATTTCTTAATAGTGTAAATATTTGCATTCCAGTAATAAAAGGGAAACTACGCTATTGTTACAAAATTAATAAAATTTGTCTATTTTTAAATTTTAATATAAAAATGGTACTTGATAGAATCAAAGAAAGATGTCAAAAAGGAGTAGTGAGAGGGGGTATCCTTGTCTTGTTCCTTATCTTAATGGAAAACCTTCAGTTTTTCCAGAATTAAATATGGTGTTACCTGTAGGTTTTTATAGTCTTTACCAAGTAGAGAAACTTTACTTCCATTCCTAGTTTGCTGAGTTTTTGTTATAAATGTGCGTTCATTATTTTTGCCAAATGCTTTTGTTGCACCCACTGATATGATCATGTAATTTTTCTGTTTTAGCCTGTAGATGTGATGGATTACCTTAACTGATTTACAAATGTCAAACCAGCCTTTCATAACTGGGATAAATCACATAGGTAATGGGATGTAATTCCTCTTATACATTGCTGGAATCAACTTACTAATATTTTGTTGAGGATTTTCCATCTATAGTCATGAAAGAAATTGGTCTGCAGTTTCTTTTTTTGTAATGTATTTCCTTGGTTCTGTATTACAGTAATGCTGGCCTCATAGAATAAGTAAGAAAGTATTCTCTATTTCTGTCCTCTGAGAGCAATTACAAAGAGAACTGGTTTCATTTCTTCTTCAAATATTTAGAACTCACTAGTGAGCCCATCTGGGTCTCATGCTTTCTATTTAGGGAGGTTAATTATTTTTTCAATTTCTTTAATAGCTATAGATCTATTTAGATAGCTTGTTTCTTCTTTTTTTTAAGATTTTATTTATTTATTTATTTATTAAATATTTTATTTTTATGTATTTGACAGACAGAGATCACAAGTGGGCAGAGAGGCAAGCAGAGGGGTGGGGTGGACCAGGCTCCCTGCTGAGCAGAGAGCCCAATTTGGGACTCAATCCCAGGACCCTCAGATCATGAACTGAGCCAAAGGCAGAGATTTAACCCACTGAGCCACCCAGGCACCCAGAGATTGCCTGTTTCTTCTTATGTGAGTTTTGGTAGCTTATGAATTTCAAGGTATTGGTCCATTTGAGCCACATTATTTAATTTGTGGGCAGAGAATTGTTCAGAGTATGTTTTTATTATCCACTTAATGTCCATGGGGTATACTGATGTCCCTTCTCCCATTTATGTTGATAATTTGTGTCTTCTCTCTCTCTCTCTTTCTTTTCCTTAGCCTGGGTAGACACATACCAATTTTATTGATGGCTTCAAAAATCCAACTTTTGATTTTGTTGAATTCCTTATAGGTTTCCTGTTTTCAATTGCATTATTTATGCTCTAATTCTTATTATTTCTTTCCTTCTATTTACTTTGGATTTAATTTACTCTTCTTTTTCTAGTTACCTAAGTTGGAAATTTAAGATTACTGATTTTAGATCTTTCTTCTTTTCTAACATATGCATTCAATGCCATAATTTTTCCTCTAAGCACTATTTTTGCTGCATCCTAAAAGTTTTGGTAATTTGTGTTTTTATTTTCAGTTAGTTCAAACTATTTTTTAATTTCTCTTGAGATTTCTTCTTTGGACTATGTGTTATTTAGAAATATGTTCTTTAATCTCCACATATTTGGGGATTTTTCCAGTTATCTTTCTGTGGATATCACTCACACATGGGATTTAAGAAACAAAACAAGCAAAGGCGGAAAAGAGAGAGAGAGAGATAAACCAAGAAAAAGACTTTTAAGTATAGAGAACAAACTGGTGGTTATCAGTGGGGAGGCAAGTGGGAGGATGGGTAAAATAGGTGGTGGGGATTAAGGAGTGCACTTGTGATGAGCACTGGGTGTTGTATGGAAGTACTGAATCACTATATTGTATACCTGAAACATATTACACTGTATGTTTACTAATTAGAATTCAAATAAAAACTTAAGGACTAACTAAATAAAAGTAGATATTGTATAATTTCTATTTTTAACTCGTTAAGGTGTGATTTATGGTCCAGTATATAGTCTATCTTGGTCAATGTTCCATATGAGCTTGACAATGTGTATTTTGCTCTTGTTGGATGAAGTAGTCCATTGATGTAGGTGGTTAATGGTGTTATTGAGTTCAACTCTGTCTCTACTGATTTTCTGGATGCTGGATTTGTTCATTTCTGATAAAGGGGTATTGAACTATGAGAGTGAACTCATGTTTTCCTCTTTGCAGTGCTATCAGCTTTTGACTCACATAGACTGACACTCTGCTGTCAGACATCTGCATATTAAGGATTGTTAATTTTTCTAAAGAATTGACCCACTTATCATTATGTAACGTCCCTGATAACTTTATGTCCCTCACAACTTTCCTTGTTTTGAAGTCTGCACTGTCTGAAATTAATATAGCTTCTTCTACTTTCTTTTGATTAGTGTTAGCATGGCATATTTTTTTGCTATCTATTTGTTTTAAATTTATATGTCTTTTTATTTAAAGCAGGCTTCTGGTAGGCAACATATAGGTGGGTATCATTTTTTGAATGACCCTGACAATCTCTGTCTTTTAATTTATGCATTTAGATCATTGACATCCAAAACAATTATTGATATATTTGGATTCCTATATATCATATTTGTTATTGTTTTCTATCTGTTGCCTTTTTTTCTTATTTTTGCCTTCTTTTTTCTGCCTTGTGAGGTTTTATTCAAGTCTTTTATATAATTTTCTCCCCTTTCTTCACATATTAGTTCCTTTTATTTATTTGCTCTACTTTTTGTAGTAGTAGCCTTACAGTTTGCAATACACATTTGCAACTAATACAAGTCTATATCCAAGTAACACTATATCACTTCAAGGGCAGTGTCAGGACCTTACAATAATAAATAATCTTAACTTCTATCCTTTGTGTCATTGCTTCATTCATTTCACCTATATATAAGCAAACATAAGCATATAATAATAGCAATAATGAATTTGATTATATATGCTTATGTATGTGCCATATATATATATAAGAAAAACAAAGTTTTTATTTTACTTTCATTTATTCTTTCTTTAATACTTTTTCTTTATGTAGATCTGAGTTTTTTTTTAAAGATTTTATTTATTTGACAGAGAGATAGAGAGCACAAGTAGGCAGAGAAGCAGGCAGAGGAAGAGGGAGAAGCAGGCTCCCCGCTGAGCAGAGAGCCTGATGCGGGACTCAATCCCAGGACCCCAGGACCATGACCCGAGCCGAAGGCAGCCTCTTAACAGACTGAGCCACCCAGGCGCCCCCCAGATCTGAGTTTTTTTGCCTATATTCTTTTCCTTCTCTCTAACATACTTCATTTAATATTTCTTACAAGGTATGTCTCCTGGCAAAAAAAAAAAAAATCTTCATTTATATTTATCTGAAAAGTATTCACTTCTTTATTTTTATAGAAAAATTTCCAGAGTACAGAATTCTAGGTTTATTTGTGTTTTATTTGTGGGTTTTTTTTTTTTTCTGTCAACACTTCAATATACATTCTACTCTTCAATATACATTCTTGCTTACATGGTTTCTCAGGGAAGTAAGATGCAACTATTGACTTTGTTCCTATTTAAGAATGATGGTTTTATCGCCAAAATAAATCATCCAGTTAAGAAATGGGCAGAAGACATGAATAGATATTTTTCCAAAGAAGACATGCAGATGGCCAACAGACACATGAAAAGATTATCCACATCATTCATTACCAAGGAAATACAAACCAAACCCATAATGAGATACCAACTCACACCTGTCAGAATGACTAGAATTAACAATACAGGAAATAACAGAATTTGGCAAAAATGTGGAGAAAGGAAATTCTCTTAAACTGCTGGTGAATGCAAACTGGTGCAGCCACTCTGGAAAATAGTATGGAGGTTCCTAAAAATGTTAAAAATAGAGTTACCCTACAAGCCAGCAATTGTACTACTGGATATTTTACCCAAAGGATAGACAAATACCGATTCAAACGGGCACATGCACCACAATGTTTATAGCAACACTATCAACAATAGCTAAACAGGAAAGAGCACTAATGTCCATCAACTGATGAATGGATAAAGAAAAAGTGGTGTGTACACACACACACACACACACACACACACACACACACACACTGGAATATTACTCAGCCATCAAAAGATGAAATTTTGCCATTTATAGTGATGTGGATGGATGTAGAATGTACTATGCCAAGTGAAACAAGTCAGTCAGACAAAGACACATGCCATATGATTTCACTCATATGTGAAATTTAAGAAATAAAACAGATGAACATAGGAGAAGAAAAAAAAATGAAGAAGAGAGAAAGAGGGAAGCAAACCATGAGAGACTCTTAACTATAGAGAACAAACTGAGGGTAGATAGGGAAATGTGGGTGGGGAAATAGTAAATGTGTGATGGGTATTAAGGAGGGCACTCATCGTAATGAGCACTGGGTGTTATATGTAAGTGATGAATCACTATATTCTACTCCTGAAACCAATATTATCCTATACATTAACTAACTAGAATTTAAATAAAACTTGAGACAAACAAATTAAAAAAGTATGTTTTTTCCCCCTCTAGCTTTTTTTTTTTCTCCTTCTTTGATTTTTTGTTATTTGAAAATGATATGCCTAGGTTTAGTTTTTGGGTGTTCATGCTACTTGGTGTTCTCTGAGCTTCATAGATCTGTGGTTTCTGAGATTAATTTAAGGAAGTTTGCCATCATTATTAAAATTGTAAAAACTCCTGTCCCTTTCTGTCATTGTCCTTCTAATATTCCTATTCCAGGCATTTCACATCTTTTGTAGTTGTCCCACAGCCTTTGGATATCCTATTCTACTTTTTTCCCCCTTCATTATTCATTCTATTTGCTTTTCAGTTTTGGAGATTTCTAATGAAATATTCTCAGGCTCAGATATTCTTTCCTTAGTTGTGTCCAGTTAACTAATGAACTCATTAAAGGCAGTTTTCATTCCTGTTATAGTGTTTTTTAGCTCTAGCATTTCTTTCTGGGTCTTTCTTAAAATTTCTGTTCTGTGCTTACACTGCCCATCTGTTCCTGTAAGCTGTCAACTTTATCCATTAGACCCCATGGCATATTAATCAAAGTTGTTTTAAATTCCTGGTGTGACAATTCAAATATACTTGCCATGTATGGTTTTGATGCCTGTTTTTGCTTTTTGGTATGCCTAGTAATTTTTTTCCTGATAGCTAGATGCAATGTACCAGGCAAAAGAAACTGCTGGCATTTAGTAATGTGGTAAGATGTTGGTTGAGCAAAAGCATCCAATGGTCCTAGGAATAGGTCTTAGACTCTTAGGGTGCTTATGTCTCTGGATTGTGAACATCACAAAAATTTCTCAATTTCTGATTCCCCCTTACATGGGAAAGAATGTCTAGAGGGGTCTGGAGTTAGGAATTTCCCTTTTCCCACTCGGGATGCTAGTGTTGAATGAAGTTGAATATTTCCCTTTCCTCAGGTCAGTTATTTTCTGATAATATGCTTGAAGGATAAGCTCTGGTTAACTAGTTTCCCTCAAAGACAGGCCTTACTAATAAGAATAGAGTACTCTGAGGTAACTCAAATGGTCCTTTTCCCTTCCCTCTGCCAGGAAATGAGGGGATTTTGCCCACATATACACTGCAAAAACCTGATGGAACTCTTGGAAGTAAACATCACAGAATTGTGGGGCCCTTTATGACTGGGTCCCCTGGTGTTTTTAACTTTCAGAGTTGTCCACATTGAGCCTCAACTAATCCATCAATTATGAATCAGGTTTTCCCACTCAATCTGGCACTGGTTTCCACAGAGATTTCTGCTAGTGAATCTTCATTCTGTTAAGACATGATTCCCTGTAATTGTCTTACTTTCTCTCCGATGGTGGGGGCCATGGTTTGCCTTCTATCCTTATCTCTGTATAGATCCTAAAAAGTTGTTGTTTTGTTTTGTTTTCAGTACAATCAGTTTTTTACTTGTTAGAATGAAGGAGCAACTTTTCACATGTAGAAACAGAAACCAAATGTTTTCAATATAATTTTGCAAATAAAATATTTAAATATTTATGACCCAAAGTCTATTTTTTAAACAGCACAGCAAATAACAGAACTTTTTATTATTCTTATGAATAGCAAGAGAATTATCCAAACCAGATTCTGAAAAGTAATAAGATGACAGTCGCTTTCTTTTCCCTTTGATAATTATTATTTTGTTGTTGTTAACATATAATGTACTTTTAGGCCCAGGGGTACAGTTCTGTGAATCACCAGGTTTACACACTTTGCAGCACTCACCATAGCACATACCTTGCCCAATGTCCATAACCCAACTACCTTCTCCCTACCCCCTTCCCCCAGCAGCCTCCAGTTTGTTTTGTGAGATTAAGAATCTCTTATGGTTTGTCTCCTCCCTGATCCCACCTTGTGTCATTTATTCCTTTTGAATACACCAAGCACCCCACATTGTCTCTCAACTTCCTCATATCAGGGATATTGTATGATAATTGTCTTTCTCTGATTGACTTATTTCACTAAGCATAATACCCTCTAGTTCCATCCGTGTCATTGCAAATGCCAGGATCTCATTTCTTTTGATGGATACATAGTATTCCATTGTGTATATATATACCACTTCTTTATCCATTCATCTGTTGATGGACATCTAGGTTCTTTCCATAGTTAGGGTATTGTGGACATTGTTGCTATAAACATTTGGGTACATGTGCCCCATTGGATCACTACATTTGTATCTTTAGGGTAAATACACAGTAGTGCATGTGGCTTGTAGTGTAGTTCTGTTTTCAACTTTTTGAGGAACCTCCATGCTGTTTTCCAGTGTGGTTGCACTGGCTTGCATTCCCACTAACAGTGTAGAGTTTTCCCCTTTCTCTGCATCCTCGCCAACATCTGTTGCTTCCTGACTTGTTAAGTTTAGCCATTCTGAGTGGTGTGAGGTGGTATCTCATTGTGGTTTTGATTTGTATTTTCCTGATGCTGAATGATATGAAGCACTTTTCATGTGTCTGTTGGCCATCTGGATGTCTTCTTTTAAGAAGTGTCTGTTCGGGCGCCTGGGTGGCTCAGTGGGCTAAAGTAAAGCCTCTGCCTTCAGCTCAGGTCATGTTCCCAGGGTCTTGGGATCGAGCACCACATTGGGCTTTCTGCTAGGTAGGGAGCCTGCTTCCCCATCTCTCTCTCTCTCTCTCTCTCTCTCTCTCTCTCTCTCTCTCTGCCTGCCTCTCTGCCCGCCTGTGATCTCCCTGTCAAATGAATAAATTAAATCTTAAAAAGAAAGTGTCTGTTCATGTCCTCTGCCCATTTCTTGTTTGGATTATTTGATCTTTGGGTATCGAGTTTGATAAGTTCTTTATAGATTTTTGGAGACTAGCCCTTTATCAGATATGTTGTTTGAAAATATCTTCTGCCATTCTGTCAGTCATCTTTTGGTTTTGTTAACTGTTTCCTTTGCTGTGCAAAAGCTTTTGATATTGAGGAAGTCCCAGTAGTTCATTTTTGCCCTTGCTTCCCTTGCCTTTGCAATGTCCCTAGAAAGGAGTTGCTGTGGCTGAGGTAGAAGAAGTCACTGCCTGTGTTCTCCTCAAGGATGTTGATGGATTCCTTTCTCACGTTGAGGTCCTTCATCCGTTTTGAGTCTATTTCTGTGTGTGATGTAAGGAAATAGTCCAGTTTCATTTTTCTGCATGTGGCTGTACAATTCCCAACACCATTTGTTGAAGAGATAGTCTTTTTTCCACTGGACATTCTTTCCTGCTTTATCAAAGATTAGTAGACCATTGAGTTGAGGGTCTATTTCTTGGCTTTCTATTCTGTTCCATTGATCTGTGTGTCTGTTTTTGTGCCAGTACCATACTGTTTTGATGATGACAGCATGTAATAGGCTTGAAGTCTGGAATTGTGATTCCACCAACTTTGGCTTTCTTTTTCAACATTCTTCTGGCTATTCGAGGTCTTTCCTGGTTCCATATAAATTTTAGGATTATTTGTTCCATTTATCTGAAAAAAATGGATGGGATTTTGATAGGCATTGCATTAAATATGTAGATTGCTTTAGGTAGCAAAAACATTTTCACAATATTTGTTTTTCTAATCCATGAACATGGAACATTTTTCCATTTCTTTTTGTCTTCCTCAATTTCTTTCATGAGTAATTTATAGTTCTCTAAGTACAGATTTTTTCCTCCTTGGTTAGGTTTACTCTAGGTATCTTATAGTTTTGGGTGCAATTGTAAAAGGGGTCGACTCTTTAATTTCTCTTTCTTCTTTCTTGTTGTGGGTGTATAGAAATGCAACTGATTTCTGTGCATTGACTTTATATCCTGACACTTTACTGAATTCCTGTACAAGTTCTAGCAGATTTGGAGTAGTGTCTTTTCAGTTTTCCACATAAAATATCATATCGTTTGCAAAGAGTGAGAGTTTGACTTCTTTGCTGATTTGGATGCCTTTAATTTATTTTTGTTGTCTGATTGCTGAGGCTAGGACTTCTAGTACTATGTTGAAAAGCAATGGAGATATTGGACAACCCTGACGTGTTCCTGAACTTAGAGGAAAACATCTCAGTTTTTCTCCATTGAGAATGATATTCGCTGTGAGTTTTTCATAGATGGTTTTGATGATATTGAGGTATTTACCCTCTCTCCCTACACTTTGAAGAGTTTTGATCAAGAAAGAATGCTGTACTTTGTCAAATGCTTTTTCAGCATCTATTGAGAGTATCATATGGTTCTTGTTCTTTCTTTTATTAATGTACTGTGTCACATTGATTGATTTGTGGATATTGAACCAACCTTGCAGCTCTGGGTCATGGTGAATAATCCTTTTAATGTACTGTTGGATCCTATTGGCTTGTACTTTGGTGAGAATTTTCACATCTGTATTCATCAAGAATATTGGTCTGTAATTCTCTTTTTTTATGGGATCTTTGTCTGGTTTTGGGATCAAGGTAATGCTGGCCTCATAAAATGAGTTTGGAAGTTTTCCTTCCATTTCTATTTTTTGGAACAGCTTCAGGAGAATAGGAATTAATTCTTCCCTAAATGTCTGGTAGAATTCCCCTAGGAAGCTGTCTGGCCCTGGGCTCATGATTGTTCAGAGATTTTTGATGACTGGTTTAGTCTCCTTTACTGGTTATGGGTCTGTTCAGGTTTTCTATTTCTCCTGGTTCAGTTGTGGTAGTTTATATGTCTCTAGAAATGCATCCATTTCTTCAAGATTGTCAAATTTGCTGGCTCATAATATGGTCTTAAAATTGTTTGTATTCCTTTGGTGTTGGTTACAATCTCTCCTCTTTCATTCATTATTTTATTTATTTGGGTCCTTTCTCTTTTCTTTTTGATAAGGCTGGCCAGGGGTTTATCAATCTTATCAATTCTTTCAATGAACCAGCTCTTAGTTTGTTCATTTGTTCTATTGTTTTTTCATTGATTTCTGCTCTGATCTTTATTATTTATCTTCTCCTGCTGGGTTTAGGCTTTCTTTGTTGTTCTTTCTCCAGCTCCTTTAGGTGTAACTTAGGTTGTGTATTTGAGACCTTTCTTGTTTCTTGAGAAAGGCTTGTATCATGTTATATTTTCCTCTTAGGACTGCCTTTGTTGAATTCCACTGCTTTTCAGCCATTATGTTTTCATTATCATTTGTTTCCATGAATTTTTTTCAATTCTTCTTTAATTTCATGGTTGACCCATTCATTCATTCTTCTTTTTTTTTTTTTTTTTTACCCATTCATTCTTTAGAAGGATGCTCTTTAGCCTCCATGTATTTGGGTTCCTTCCAAATTTCCTTTTGTGATTGAGTTCTAGCTTCAGAGCACTGTGGTCTGAAAATATGCAGGAATGATCCCAATAGTTTGGTATTGGTTGAGACCTGATTTAAGACTCAAGATGTGATCTATTCTGGATAATGTTCCATGTGCACTAGAGAATAATGTGTATTCTGTTGCTTTGCAATGGAATGTTCTGAATATATCTGTGATGTCCATCTCGTCCAGTGTGTCATTTAAGGACTTTATTTCCTTGTTGATCTTTTGCTTGGTTATCTGTTCATTTCAGTGAGGGGGTGTTAAAGTCCCCTACTATTATTGTACTATTGTCAATGTGTTTCTTGGATTTTGTTATTAAGTGGTTCAAATAGTTGACTGTCTCATGTTAGGGGAATAGATATTTAAAATTCTGAGAAACTCTTGTTGGACAGACCCTTTGAGTATGATATAGTGTCCTTCCTCATCTCTTATTATAGTCTTTGGCTTAAAATCTTATTTATCTGATAGAAGGATTACCACCCCATTTTTCTTTTGATATCCATTAGCATGGTAAATAGTTTTCCATCCTCTCACTTTAAATATAGAGGTCTCTTTAGGTCTAAAATGAGTTTCTTGTACACAACATATTGATTTTTTTTTAATCTATTCTGATATCCTGCATCTTTTGATTGGGTCATTTAACCCATTTACATTCAGGGTAATTATTGAGGGATATGAATTTAGTACCACTGTATTGCCTGTAAGGTGACTGTTACTATATATTGTCTCTGTTCTTTTCTGGTCTATGACTTTTAGGCTCTTTCTTTGCTTAGAGGACCCCTTTCAATATTTCCTGTAGAGCTGGTTTGTTGCTTATACATTCTTTTAGTTTTTGTTTGTCCTGGAAGTTTTTTATCTCTCCTTCAATTTTCAATAATAGCCTAGCTGGATATTGTGTTCTTGGCTGCATGTTTTTCTCATTTAGTGCTCTGAATATATCATGCCAGTTCTTTCTGGCCTGTCATGTCTCTGTGGATAAGTCTGGTGTCAATCTATTATTTTTACCATTGTATGTTACAGACTTCTTGTCCCAGGCTGCTTTCAGGATTTTCTCTTTGTCGCCAAGACTTGTAAATTTTACTATTAGATGTTGGGGTATGAACCTATTCTTGTTGGTTTTGAGGGGGATTCTCTGCATCTCCTGGATTTTGATGCTTGTCCTTTGTCATAGTCACTAAATTCTCTAGGATAATTCACTCCAATATACCTTCTGCTCCCCTCTCTCTTCTTCTGGATTTCCAATTATTCTAATGTTGTTTCATCTTATGGTATCACTTATCTCTTGAATTCTCCCCTCATGGTCCAATATTTGTTTGTTTCTCTTTTGCTCAGCATCTTCATTCTCTGTCATCTGGTCTTCTATATCACTAATTTTCTCTTCTGCCTTATTTATCCTAACTGTAAGAGCCTCCATTATTTTTTATTGCACCTCATTAATAGCTTTTTTGATTTTAGTTTGTTTAGATTTTAGTTCTTTTATTTCTCCAGGAAGGACTTTTATTCCTTCAGAGTTTCTCTAATATCTTCCATGCCTTTCTGAGCCCAGCTAGCACCTTAAGAATCATCATTCTGGACTGTAGATCTGACATATTACCAATGTCCATATTGATTAGGTCCCTAGCCTTCCTTTGTTACTGCTGCTTGTCCTTTTTTTTTTTTTTTTTTTGTGAGTCTTTCCACCTTATCATTTTATCCAGATAAGAATATATGAAGGAGGGGCGCCTGGGTGGCTCAGTGGGTTAAAGCCTCTGCCTTCGGCTCGGGTCATGATCCCAGGGTCCTGGGATCGAGCCCCGCATCAGGCTCTCTGCTCAGCGGGGAGCCTGCTTCCCCTCTCTCTCTGCCTGCCTCTCTGCCTACTTGTGATCTCTGTCTGTCAAATAAATAAATAAAATCTTAAAAAAATAAAAAAAAGAATATATGAAGGAGAGAATTAAATGCTGAAAGGGTAGCAAAGATGCTAGAAAAATGGATGTTAACCAAGTCAGAAGAGACCCCAAATTGTGGGGAGAAGAAAAGTGATAAAATGAAGTTAAAAAAATTAAAAAAGAAAATATATATATTAGGATGATGAATAGAACAGAGCCACTCACTTCATTTTGGGAGTATTTTTGTCTCTAAGATGAAACTACGTCCCAAAATTTTAAAGAAAGAAAAACTTCTATATATACATACAAAAATAAGGGTAAACACGATGAAGGGTTGGGATATGACTGTAAAGATGAAAATTTTAAAAAAATTCTAAAAAAGGACTTGATAAGATAAGCTGGTTGGGAAAAAGAAAGGAAAAAAAATGGAGAGAATTTGCTCAGGCTGGAGACTAGAACAAAACCCTGTGTTAAATTTAGGGTGTATCTTGATCTATTAGAAGAAGTTGTATCCTAAAATTTTTTAGAAGAAAAAAACCCTATTTGTATGCAAAAAATAAAGTAGATACAATGAAGGATGAAATATGACTATAATAATGAAGTTTCAAAGATTTTTTTTTTTATGAAAGGTATTGTTAAGATAAACTAGTTAAAAGACATTAAAAGAGGAAAAAGGAAAGGTAAAAAAAAAATAGAATAAGAAAAAAAAATTAATTGTTTAACCTTGCAAGACTAAAGAACCAGGGGGAGAAAGCCATGAATTCCATGCTTTGCTTTCTCCTCCTCTGGAATCCCGCTGTTCTCCTTGGTAAGTGAACTTGGTCTTGGCTGGATTTCTTGCTGATCTTCTGTCGGAGGGGCCTGTTGTGATTCTCAAGTGTCTTTGCTGGAGGTGGAATTGCACCACCCTTGCCAGGGGCCAGGCTAAGTAATCTGCTCAGGTTCGCTCTCAGGAGCTTTTGTTCCCTGAATACTTTCCATAGAGCTCTGGAGGACCGGAATGAAAATGGTAGCCTCCTAATCTCCAGCCCAAAGATACCAAGAGCTTGGGTCCCCAATCCTTAGTGTGCCCTCCGAGAAAAGCACTCAATCACTCCTGTATCCCTGGCCTCCGACCACTCTCCAAGTTCACCCAGCCTGTGATTGAGCATCTCTGGCTCTGGCACGTAGCCCTGCCTGGAGTCTCCAAACCCAGCAGATCCCTGCTGCTTCCAGGGCATTCTCCTCAGATCTGCCACTTGTGGGGTCCCTGCTCAAAGAGCAGTGGTCTGACTGCACCATAGATCACAGTTTAGGTAACCCCTAGTTGAGTCCTCACTCCTTGGCTCCATCTCTATAGCTGGCTTTCCTGCTCTAATACCTGCATGCTCTGTGATACTCAGACATCCCCAATCCTTCTATGATCCTGTGGGACCTGAGACCATGCTGTCCCCACGAGGACTCCATCCCCACTTAGCCTCTGGAGCGATGTCCCTCAGTTGAGCAGACTTCTAAAAGTTCTTATTTTGTGCTCTGTTGCTCTGCTGCTTGCTGGTAGATGGCCCCTCTCCCTGCAGTCTATCTTCCATTGCTTCAGATTCATTTCTCCACAGGTCCTACCTTTCAGAAAGTGATCAATTTTCTGTTTCTAGAATTGCTGCTCTTCTTCTCTTTGATCTCCTGTTGGATATGTATATTTTCAGAATGGTTTGGTAAACTAACTGATCTCCTGCTCTCTGATGTCATCTCAGCCTGCTACTCCTCCACCATTTTGACTCCTTGACAGTCGCTTTTTATAAGGAAAGATATGTATTTTGGTTCTCCTGTCAATGCTCTGAATTTAAGTGGAAATACCACTGATAGTGTAGGTCTACATCAGTTTCAAGAAAGCCTTTCTGTAGTCACTCTTGCCAGATTAAATATTTACTGAAGCTTTTTCCACTTGGGGAGATAAAAAAATCACAGCACAGAACATGAAATGCCTCAGCAATGTTAAAATGATTCACTTCTGCAAGATTCAAAATTTCCATTAACCAGGCATTTTGGTAAAATGAATAATAATAATAATAATAATAATAATGAATTAAAAATACTTTTAAAACCTATATCATGTTGAAACAAGTTTTACAAATCCACACATCACAATCCAGACTGGCCTTTAGGATCAGTTATAAAAGTTCAAAATTGTTTGCATGATGAATTTTCAGTGAAATAAATAATCACACACACACCCCACAAACCAAATATAATTTTATAACTTAGAATATTCAAAATACTATATATTAGAGGATTGTCATGTTAGTCTAAATTAGATATATTGCATCCCATTCCCATTCTGGATAAGCTAATAAAACTTTGTTTAAAAATGATGTTAATATTCACATCCTCTGGTTGAATTAAGGGTTTCTACTTGACTCAAAACAACTTGAAAAGTCAGGATACAGGGGCACCTGGGTGGCTCAGTGGGTTAAGCCTCTGCCTTCAGCTTGGGTCATGGTCTCAGGGTCCTGGGATCGAGCTCAACATAGGGCTCCCTGCTCAGCAAGGAGCCTGCTTCCTCCTCTCTCTCTGCTGCCTCTCTACCTACTTGTGATCTCTATCTCTCTGTCAAATATATATATATATATATATATATATATATATATATATATATATATAATTTAAGTTAGGGTACAGTCTTAACTCTCTTAAATACAAAGCTGTCTTAAGTCTATATTTTAATGATATTTGTCTATGGTTTTTACATTAGAAAGTTAAGGGCGCCTGGGTGGCTCAGTGCCTTTGGCTCAGGTCATGATCTCGGGGTCCTGGGATCGAGTCCCACATCGGGCTCCCTGAGCGGAGAGCCTGCTTCACTCTCTCTCTCTCTGCCTGCCTCTCTGCCTACTTGTGATCTCTCTCTGTCAAACAAATAAAATCTTTAAAGAAAGTTAAGACATACAGGTAAAAAGTCTTCTAAAAACCTATTGTGGGATCTAATGCTTTGTGAGAAAAGTAAGGGTCTGGAAAATAGTTTCTCTCAACCTAAGAAAAAATGTACAATTTTCCCCTAAATTTTGCTATAGGATTGACTACTTTGGTAATTCATAATTCAAACTAGCAATATTCTAAAGGGAAGATTATATTACATTAGGCTTCTATTCCAATGGCCGAATTGAATATAGGACAAAATTTTTAACTTATAGGACTTAGAGAAAATTCTAGTTTTCTTGTTTATGTTTTCTTTTTAAATTTCTGTTCCAGCTGTCTTTAGCTGACACAACTCAACCATTTTCTGGATAACCCAAGACAGGATGTAAACAGGACAAGTTTAATGCAATGCCACCACTACTAAACTAGATTTGCCTTTCCAAACAGTACAATATTTAAGCCCTACTGGTCCTTCTCTCTCACCCAAATTTCTTGTATTTTTTCTCCATCCCAAATTTAAATGTAAATTCCTTTTCTTCAAATCTTTGTGGTCTATTATCAAAAGAACAGTTCCTTTCTTGATAACAATCACTTCTTTTTTGGCAGATAGCAAGTTCTGTATCATACTTGTGTTCTCATATGTTTGCATGACATCCTCTAAGAGATAGGGATGATGTCTTTGTACCCATCCTAGTACTGAGCACAGGATTCTCTACATATTAGTGTCCATAAATATTATTAGAAGTTAATTTTTAAAGAAACAAAAATGCTTAATGGCTCTTTTCTCTGTTTGTGCTTCTGTTTTGACTAGGGTGAAAAAAATAATTTTGGCATGGACTTGAAGGAATTCTGAGATATTTATACCAGGTGCAAGAAAGAGCTAGCATCTGGGAGAAAGAAATTAAAAATAATTAAGGTCAGCATATTACCTTTTAATTATCCTTCCTTTATAATTCCCTCAAGGTTTTTTGTTTAAAAAAATAATCTCTTATTTCCACCTAGTCATCTACAGTTTCTGATGTGTAAGCTCTAGTTTTCATTGCTTGGCTGAACTAGGTTACATCCATATTGTAATGACCACCTACACAGAAGGGAGCCCACAAAACTATATGCACTAACCAGTTGGAAATTGAATTCTCAAATATAAGAAGAATTTATGTATAAATGCTACCAAGTATTTGGTGAGTTATGCATGTTTATTATAGTGATGATATTTAGCATAAGGAAATAAATATTAATTTTATTGCTCCACATCCTCCTAATGTGTTTGATCAAAAAAATATACAATACCTGCACTTATAACCAGAGAAAATACTGTACAAAGTCTTACATGCAAGGCAATGAAGACAGAAGAAGACACAGAGGTCTTTTTTTCTGAATTATTTTCTATCTTGAGTTGCAGCCAAGAATTTTGATTTTGTAAGCAATCACCTCACCAGATGTCTTGATATACCCCTGTCATGCCCTTGCTATTCCTTTTCTCAGTGGTGCATGTGCTCACATGTAAATAATAGATAGGGTACATTAAGACATGGGGTAAATTGAACAGGTTTATTTGGCACTGAGCAAACATCTGTTGTATAAAATCAAAATTAATCGCCATCATGAGTTTCCTGTACTAACTTATTGTCATCTCTTTAGAAAATATCAAATTGTCCTAAATAATACTAATAGAACACACAGAGACACACACATTTATTAAAACTTGAGCCCTTGGTTTTCAGGGTCAAATTCTTGACATTGAGCTCCAAAGCAATTGCATTTCTCATCATTTTCTGATCTCTGGGAGTAAGGTAGGACTAAATAAAAATAACATCAGAATGAGTGCAGGTGTTTCCCTCGAAGTCTTTGCAGTGTCTTCAGTGATTCTCTAGGAACTACTGATATAAGTTCTTAGTTATAGGTTCTCCTTTTCAATGTCTAAATACTACTCCTGAACACTGTATATAGTTATTAATGATGGTGCATTTTAGGACAATGATGTTTAAAGACTGAGAATACCAAGCTTTATTTAGCAGGAAACATGAAGACCCATCCTGAATTTTTCAGATATAAAAAGTAATTAATATAGTTATAATATTAAAATACTGGAAATTTCTAAAATTAAGTACTTTGATTTTTTAAAGAGAATATAGAATGAATTTGCAATAGTAAGTCACTGTGTATAACCTTACTGGAACAATAATTTTCTACATCTCCCTGAATAACAACAATAAAACCTCTAGCTAATGCAAATACTAAATATAAATATTCAAACCACACACGGCCATGTTACCTACAACCAGGACTGAGGCCACATTCTTCAAGGGATGATACCCCATATTTTATGCTATGTTCCACTAAATTTATTATAAAACTCTCATAAAATCATCTTTCTTCATCCTGTAAATTTTATGCTACAAAGAACTATTTTATTTTTTTATCATATTTGATGCAATAAATTTATTTTTTCTTTAAAAAATGGCCATATGGAAATAATTTTTTTTCTTAAGACTGTATTAATTTATTTGAGAGAGAGACAGAACACATATTGGGGGAGAGACAGAAGGAGAAGGAGACAGACAAGTAGTCTCTCCCCATTGAGTGCAGAGCCCAGTCCAAGGCTCCCTCATGTGACCCTAAGATCATGATCTGAACCAAAATTAGTGACTTAATTTTGACTGACTGAGCCAGGTGCCAAAAAGAAAATAAACTGCTAAAAGAAAAAAAAAAAAGTGGATTCTAAAAAGTAAAGGGAAAATCTTAAAACAATAGAAAATTTTATGTTCTAGTGCTTTTCATTTTTCATGAAATTTAATCCAGTAAGTCTATGCACAGTATAGACATCTTAACTCCAGAAATTATGTCACAGAAATATTTATAAGTCGTATGTGATTCCCTACAAGATAACTTCTGTTACTTTTCTGCTTAACTGCTTATCAGCTAATTACATAATTTGCCTCCCTACTTAGCAAATTAAAATCCCAATTCTCCTTCTTATAGTGCATTCACTCCAGAGGAGTCAACATCTGTACATAAAGGATAGCTACCATTCAGCAAGGATGCTGCTGTTACCTATGGTGAAATACTGAAAATGTCAGCAGGACTTAACATAGAGGTGAGCTCTACTTTACAAAGGTGAAAACACATGGAAAATATTTGACTAAAATGTGTTGTACATAAAGCACATTCTAGGTTAATCAATATCTCTATGTTTTATATCCTTTTTTAAAAAACAATTTGTTGTAGCACTAGATATAATTAAACTGTCCTCCTTTCCAGCACAGTAACTCATCTTTACATACTAATTTTGAATTTTTAAAAAAAGGTTTATTTTACCTAGATCATTTGCACCTGATATCACTCCTGTGAAACAGAAAGGGCTAGTATTAATAACTTTAATTTACATATAAGAAAACTGAGAATCACAGGAGCTATTCAGTGGTAGTACTTGGTTTTAACATATCTTTTTTCTCATTCCTATACAATCTTATTTATAGAATATTGTGCCATCTTACATATGTCAAATTACTTTTATATTTACCAAACCTGAGCCCCTTACTTGAGTTACTCTGGCAACTGTATTCTGATTTCTGGCACTTTGAAGAGGGGAGTCAATTTTAAGATAGAGATTTGGGGATAAAAGTATAAATGATGCAGGCCAGATTACAGAATAAAATGAGGGGAAACATTCTATTTGTGGAAATATGCAGTAAATTAGGGAGGTGCTGCAAAAGTAAACTTGAGCCATCTAGTACTATAGTTTGCTTTTCTTTCTTGCCAATGGAGACAAAACCCTGCCCTAGTCGCTAATTCTTTAATTTCATTTTTTAGCCTTTCAATCAGCAGGTGCTGAACATTTCCCACTCCAAAACACTCAAATTTTTACTTACATGCTCTTCCCAAAATTACTTAAAATCAACCTCCCCGACTCCCTTATCCCCTCATACATGCCGTCTAACTGTGTAATGAGAGACTGCCCCAAGCTGTTTCAAGTTCTTTTGAAGGTTTTCTTTTTCTCTTTCCTGATCAGGAAGAATCCCACATTCAAGTATCCAATTTTCCTTCTGTCACAGAGCACTTTTCAGAGTGTTTTCAAGTAGGATACTGAGCAGCACTGGCTTGCAAGGAATTATGGTGGCTCTCCACCAGCAAAAGAGAGGTGAAATTGCCCTACAGGGTTTGGATACGGCACTAGAAAGTGGTACTAATGTGATAATGATTTAGTGATAGCTCTAATTATAGCACAGCTCACCCCAGCAAATGAGTATTGAACACAAAGCCATTTAGAAGGAAGTTGCAGGCTTCTCTGATGGTAGAAATAAAAGCTGCACATCATTGTATTTGTTAGTAATAGGTCATCATTCTCCTGACTCAAAGTCTTTTACTTTTCTCCGAATGTGAGTGTAGGAAGTGCCACTAGTCCAAATTTGCTATTATTATTATTATTATTATTATTACAGCAAATTTCCAAAAGTAAAAAGTAATGTGTTTCAAAGATTCTGTAACATTAGTGAGCACTGTGACTTAACTGTTCATTAAAATAATTGAAAAGGAAAAGTAAACAGGAAATCACATTTGTATCTTTGAACAAAATAGAAGCAGAACTATTATCATTATTATTATGGCTATTTTAGAATCATAGTGGTCCTAGAGCTATTTTACTCAGAAATTAAGTTTGCCTAATTTTTAATTCTCTGTAATTTCAATTATCGTCTACATTTCTATAAGGTGACTATACTGTAATCCTTTAAAAATATTACAGAGCATCCTCAGAACCTGAGAAATCAAGAGGATAAATTTTCCCTATTATATTAATTGTTAGGACCAGTATAATGGACCAGCATAAAGATCTACAAGGCACTTAAAAAATTTCTGACCCCTAAGAGTGAAATTTTACATGTTAAGTGTATTAACATTCCAAAAAAGAGTATATTTCTTAGAATATAGGTTTGGCCAGATATACAAGCACTGAACTAAAGAATCACTGAGATGAAAATTCAAAAGTTGGTATCCCTGTTCTAGAATGTTCCCTTTCATAAAAGGAAAACTTCAAAGCAATCTTCCAATATTCATTTGCAATTCACAAGGCTCTTCTTCTTGTGGAATGGCTGTGACTGCCCATGATAGTTTCAGTCAATCAAATATTTTATTAATTTCTGTAGCACTCATGTTCACAGTTCATGTTCCTTAAATGCCTTCTGCTTATGATTTGACTTCTCCATTAGATCACCCTCTAAGTAGAAGATAGTATGGCTAATTTTTTAAAAAAAGATTTTATTTATTTGAGAGACAGAGAGCACAAGTGGGGAGAGAGGCAGAGGGAGAAGGAGAAACACTTTCCCACTGAATAGGGAACCCAACATGGGGCTTGATTCCAGGACCCCAGGATCATGACTTGAGCTGGAGGTAGCTGCTTAAGTGACTGAACCATCCAGGCATATCTGGAGATATATATATATATAATTTTATGATAGTTACATTTCTACTCTTCTTATAAGGACATCAGTTCACTGGATTTAGGGCCCACCCTCATCCAGTATGTCCTCATCTTAAATTAAGCACATCTGCAAAGACACTATTTCCAAATAAGGTCACAATCTGAGGTCTCAGGTGGACATGAATTTGGGAAAATACAAATTAATTCATTACCTCCTCACTCAGAGATGGCCATAGAGATGGCCAAAACTATTTACTGTGATTTATTTCTATAATAGAAAGTAAAGAAGAGAAAGACATAGAAATGCCTATGCCATGTACAGTGTCACAAATATCCCTTCTAATTAGTTACAAGATAAAGATGTTAGAATTTATGATAGGTCTAGCTGATCTAAATGACAGGTCTGAATTGCTTAGCTAGACAGCTAGACTCTACCCTGACTTAATTCAGAGGACATCATGAATTAATTCCACTATAGACTGAATGTCTCCTAATTCAGTGAAACAATTTGTTAGAAAGACAATAATGTGTAAATATTTGAATTAATAGTGATAGAAAATGAATAATATAATGTTTCAAACATTCTCTCAAAATGACAAGTTCAAACTTATCAACAAAAATATATCTCACAAACGTAGCTCTCAAAAACAATATAATCAATGATTAAAATCCAAAGAATGAAAAGCAAGTCATTTAATTTATTTAAGAGAGAAAATCTATGCAGCTGAAGCAGGAAAAATTTCTCCAACAACACCTAAAAGATGATACTTTACAATTTATAAAGATGCCTCTCCATGTTTTATTTCCAACAAGTATGAAATGAGCTTCCTTGTATGGTTTCTTACAATAACTTAATATAATAAAGATCAAGTAGCCTCTGTGTTAGATACATAAGAGTTGTATCACCATAAGTAAATTTGCAAACCTCTTTTAGGCTCATTTTTCACTTCAGTAATTGGGCCTCATAAATTTGTTTTGATGATCAAATAAGTTGATGCTTAAATATATTATGGGGTATATAAATGGGGTACCATTTAAATATATTAAATGGTAGCCATTTCATTAAAACAAAATGCACATTTATTAACTTAGTATAAAATGTGTATACTCCCAGTGTCCAGAATTATTATTTCTGTCTGTGGAAGTATTTTTTAGTCACTCGGGATCTAATTAATAAACAGACTATTTCAAGATATGCAAGATACATAGAAGAAGGATGATACTGAAAAGTACTTCAAAGAGCCCTAATTAAATCTGGTGAACCATTCTTGCCATACGACTGAACAGGCTTTTGCAGTAATACAAAGTTTGAATATACCAAATGCCTTCTCTTTTTATCCTTACCATGTTAAATTAATATTAGAAAACACTAGTTCTTCAGATTACCATTGTGAAATTTAAAGAAAACCATTAATATATAAGTGTGTTATATCTTCAAACAGACTATAATTGATTACACTTTTCTTTTACATTTATCTTGTCTTAGTCCTAAGACAGCCTTACTGTATATATATATGGCTATTCAAAAATGTTCTTAGCTTCTCATTTAAAAACAACTTATTGTGAAAAAAATAAAAAGAATTTATTGTGTTTACTTGTTTAATACTGACAAGATTTAAGTGTTGCCTCTAACTAGTTTCTTTGTAAGTTTTTGGACCACCTTATCATACCATGTCTGAACTCTACCTGTTAAGGAATAAATAATAAAGTTACCTATGCATGATAAAGAGTCTCTTGGCATAGTAAACAAATGTATAGACATTTGTGATTATGACAGAGATTTTCTTTCTTTTTTTTCGACAGATTTTCGTAATTCATTCCTGTTGCATGTCAAAAGTATGTGTTATATTTTTACCAGTTAAGAATTTAAAGGGTCATTTTTTAATTATTAATCTTTAGAAAATACAGTTGCAAGTTTCAAATATATTAATGAGTTGGAGAAAAAAATATCATCTGCCACGTTAAAAATTTGTCAAAAAGACTAGTTTATAAGTTTGTCTATCATCTATTTTTAAATTTAATATAGAATATATGTATAATATTGAACATATTATAGTCTAAATGAAGGTGCAAAAAAGAAAAAAAATTCAATGGAATCTTCAGAAATTCATCAAGATAGATCAAAAGTATATATGATATGAAGGAATATACTATACATTTACTGACTGTTGTTATAATAAACGTGACAGTGTTATTATGTAAACTCAACTGGCAGATATAGTGCAAAATACTTGAGAATTTCTGTACCCTTATATTTGTTCTAAGCCTTGGAATGGAATATGATATGAATTACACAAAACCTACAGGACTGAAAAGTAAGGGTCTTACTTTGAATTGTGTATCTTCCACTTGCCAGCTGTGTGATCTTGAGCCATTTATAACATCGGTTTCCTCTTCTGTAATTAAAAATATAAAAAAAAAATAATAGTTTTATTATGAGAATTATAGAAGCACTTTACACAGAACTGACCTACAAATATAAAAAACACAAAATATGTGAAAATAAGGCAATATTACCATAGCAAAAGATAAATTCTACTGAAGACACAATGAAGGTACACCATTGCCCCACAGTTTTTTAAATAGTATTTCTCCTTTATTACTTTAAGAACAGTATTACCTACGAAGAGTTCAAAACAGAATAATTTCAAATTATATGTTCTCTGCAATCTACTCTAATTGTTTGATTTCAAGGCTTTCTCACATTTTAACATAATAGTAATACATATAAATCAAAAATTGAAATCACAAAGTTTCCATATTATTAGAAAAACCACTTACATTACAGTTCTCATCTAAACGCATCTGGGTTTTAAAACAATGCAATATATAAAATCATGTTTAGTAGAAAAAGGACTGTATACAAGGTCTATGGCCTACAGTATGAAATAATAGCTCTTAAAAATGTAAGATATTTCTCTTGTGAGACTCTCTGAACAAAATTTTACTAAATGTATAGTTAGAAGTCATTAGCTATAAAATAAAACTAATTATTTATGGTGTTTCAGAATAAAATAAAAACTTGGTATTCAAATAAATCAATATAAACAGTGTTGTAGAATTACAGTAAATGAAGAGGCATTTATGGCATTAATAACTATAGGCAGAAAACATCATTCAAAATATTCTATGTAGAAAAGAATCACAACAGGGAACCATTTTCAGGATGTAGCCTTGGGGTATCGAGAAATTGTTGAGCCCCTCGGGCTGGTGCAAGTGACAGAGCCCCATTAAGACATCTCTGTAAACTGTAAAAGTTCAGGTGGTCAGATGCTGAGACCTGCTGGCTTCTGGAGACCAAGACAGGCATTGCGTGCTCAGGGGATGAGGAAGAGTATTAATAAGGAGGGTTTTGGCATCCCAGAGTTCTTCATTCAAATCCTAACAGCACTGCTTACTGGCTGTGGGACTCTGGCAACAGTTACTACAAAGTATCATTCACCAACTTGAGGAATTTCTGTGAACTCTACGAGCATTTAGGGAGCTGCCTCCACTCCAGGGATAAAGAAATAGAAATTCCTTTGTCAACCGAGACCTGATTCCTGCAGCTAGGCCTTTGTAAGTCAGCAATTTTCTGCCACAGCACCAAAAGGGTGCACCTTGCCTAGATTGTGGTTGATATATTCAGCTATACATGCCTTCAACCACCTCTCACCAAAATGACTAAGAGGAGGAAAAACCAACAGAGGAAAAATCCAGATTTTGCCTTCTGCCACAGAACTATTGGATATGGACATAGACAGTATGTTGGAAAGGGAATTCACGGTAACAATTATCCAGGCAATGGCTAGGTTGGAGAAGACCATTAGAAACTTTAAGGGTGGAAGTGTAGGCTGACCTGGCAGTACTAAAAAATGGTATCAGTGAGATCCAACCCTAAATACCCTAACAGCTAGGGTAACCAAAGAAGAAGATTGAATTAGTGATCTAGAAAACAAACTAATGGAAAAGAAGGAACAGCAGGAGGCTTGGAACAAACAGCTTAGAAGTCATGAAAACAGAATTAGGGAAATAAGTGATGCCATGAAACATTTCAACTTAAGAATTATATTGGGATCCCTGAGGAGGTGGAAAAAGAAGACCAGAAGCTATAGGAAAACAAATTCTATATGAAAACCTCCCCATTCTGGGGAATGGAACAAGTGTATGTGTTCTAGAAGCATAAAGGATATACACCAAGATCAATAAATCTAGAAAGACCTCCAGAGACTTCATTCTGAAATTCATGAATCATAATATTAGACAAGAGGCCCTAAGGACAACTAGGGGGAATAGATTCCTTACATACAGAGGAAGGTCCATCAGAATAATGTCAGACCTGTCCAAAGAAACCTGGCAAGCCAGAAAGGGCTGGCAAGACATATTGAGGGCACTAAATAAGAACATGCAGACAAGAATACTTTATCCAGCAAGGTTGACATTCAAAATGGATGAAAAGATAAAGAGCTTCCAAGACTGGCAAGGTTTACAAGAGTGTGTGACCACCAAGATGGCACTACAAGAAATATTAAGGAGGGTTATATAAAAGAAGAAAGAGCTCAAGAGTGACATAGAACAGAAATTTACAGAGAAAATCTATAGAAACGAGGACTTCACAGGCAACAGGATGTCAATAAAAACTCATCTTTCAGTAGTAACTCTCAGCATGAATGGCCTAAATGTTCCCATAAAATGGCACAGGGTTGCAAACTGGATAAAATGGCAGGACCTGTACATATGCTGTCTACAAGAGACCATCTGGAACCTAAAGACATCCAAACTGAAAGTGAAGGGATGGAGAACCATCTTTCATGCCAATGGGCCTCAAAAGAAATCTGGGGTAGTGATTCTCATATCAGATAAATTGGATTTTAAGGTAAGGACTGTAGTCACAGATACAGAAGGACATTACATCATTCTTAAAGACTCTATCCACCAAGCAGATCTAACAATTGTAGATATTTTTTATCCCAATATGGGAACAATCACCTACATTAGTCAACTGTTAATCAAAATAAAGAGTCATATTGATAGGAATACATTAATTATAGGTAGGGGATCTTAGCGCGCCAATTTCAATAATAGACAGATCATCCAAACAGAAAAAATCAATAAAGAAACAAGAGCTAGGAATGACACATTGGACAAGTTGGACCTCATAGATATATGCAGAATATTACACCCTAAAACAACAATATTACACTCTAAAAGAATATCAATTCTTCTTGAGCACACATGGAACTTTCTACAGAATAGACCACATACCAGGTCACAAATCAGGGCTCAACTGATACCAAAAGATTGAGGTCATTCCCTGCATATTCTCAGACTACAGTGCTTTGAAGCTGGAACTCAACCACAAGTAAAAGTTTGGAAGGAATTCAAACACTTGGAAGCTAAAGACCATCCTGCTCAAGAATGTTTGGATCAACCAGGAAATCAAAGAAGAATTTAAACAATTCATGAAAACCGATGAGAATGAAGACACTTTAGTCCAAAACCTATGGGATATGTCAAAAGTGGTCCTAAGGCAGAAATACATAGCCATCCAAGCCTCACTCAAAAAAAATGAAAAATTTCAAATACACCAGCTCTCTATACACCTCAAAGAACTGAAAAATCAACAACAAATTAAGCCAACCCCATGCACAAGAAGAGAAATAATCAAGATTAGAGCAGAGATCAATGAGTTAGAAACTAGAGATACAGTAGAACACATCAATGAAACTAGAAGCTAGTTCTTTGAAAGAAATCAATAAGATTGATAAACCACTGAGGAAACTAATCCAAAAGAAAAGAGAGAGGGCCCAGATTAATAAAATCATGAATGAAAGGGGAGAGATCACAACTAACACCAAGGAAATAGAAACAATAATCAGTAATTATTATCAACAGTGATATGCCAGGATGTCACACAACCTAGATGAAATGGATGCATTTCTGGAAACCTATAAACTTCCAAGATTAAAACAAGAAGAAATTGACAACCTGAACAGACCAATATCTAGTAACGAGATTGAATCAGTGATCAAAAACCTCCCAAGAAACAAGAGCCCAGGACCTGACGGATTCCCTGGGGAAGTCTACCAAACATTCAAAGAAGAAATAACACCTATTCTCCTGAAGCTGTTTCAAAAAATGGAAACAAAAAGAAAATTTCCAGACTCTTTCTATGAAGCCAGCATTACCTGGATCCCCAAACCAGGCAAAGACCCCATCAAAAAGGAGAATTTCAGGCAATATCCCTGATGCATATGGATGCTAAGATTCTCAACAAGATCCTAGCTAATAGGATCTAACAGCACATTAAAAAGATCATCCACCATGACCAGGTGGCATTTATCCTTGGGATGCAAGGGTGGTTCAACATTCATAAATCAATCAATGAGATAGAATAAATCAATAAGAGAAGAAAGAACCATATGATCCTCTCAATTAATGAAGAAAAAGCATTTGATAAGATACAGCATCCATTCCTGATTAAAATGAATCAAAGTATAGGGATAGAGGGAACACTCCTCAACTTCATAAAATCTATCTATGAAAAAAACAAAGTGAATATCATCCTCAATGGGGAAAAGCTGACTGCCTTCCCTTTAAGATGAGAACATGACAAGGATGTCCACTCTTGCCACTCTTTTTTTTTTTTTTAAGATTTTATTTATTTATTTGACACAGAGAGAGAGAGATCACAAGTAGGCAGAAAGGCAGGCAGAGAGGTGGAAGAAGGCTCCTTGCTGAGCAGAGAGCCTGATGCGGGGCTCGATCTCAGGACCCTGGGATCATGACCTGAGCGGAAGGCAGAGGCTTTAACCCACTGAGCCACCCAGGGTCTCCCACTCTCACCACTCTTGATCAACATAGTACTAGAAGTCCTAGCTAAAGCAATTAGACAACAAAAAGAAATAAAATGTATTCAAATTGACAAAGAAGAAGTATAACTTCTTTCAAGACATGTCTCCAAAGGCAAAGGAAACAAAAGTGAAAATGAACTTTTGGGACTTCATCAAGATCAAAATCTTCTGCACAGCAAAGCAAACAGTCAACAAAATAAAGAGGCAACCCACAGAATGGGAGAAGATATTTGCAAGTGACACTACAGACAAAGGGCTGATATCTAAGATCTATAAAGAACTCCTCAATCTCAACACCCAAAAAAACAGATAATCATGTCAAATAATGGGCAGAAGACATGAACAGACACTTCTCCAAAGAAGACATACAAATGGCTAACAGACTCATGAAAAAATGTTCATCATCATTAGCTATCAGAAAGATTCAAATAAAAACCACATTGAGATACCACCTTAAACCAGTTAGAATGGCCAAAATTAACAAGACAGTAAACAACGTGTTGGAGAAGATGTGAGAAAGAGGAACCCTCCTACACTGTTGGTGGGAATGCAATTTGGTGCAGCCACTTTGGAAAACAGTGTGGAGATTCTTTCAGAAATTAAAAATAGAGCTACCCTATGACCCTGAAATTGCACTACTGGGTATTTACCCCAAAGATATAGATGTAGTGAAAAGAAGGGCCATCTGTACCCCAATGTTCATGGCAGCAATGGCCACAAAAGCCAAACTGTGGAAAGAACCAAGATGTCCTTCAATGAACAAAGTTATAAAGAAGATATGGTCCATATATACAATGGAGTATTATGCCTCCATCAGAAAGGATGAATACCCAAATTTGTATCAGCATGGATCGGACTGGAAGAGATTATGCTGAGTGAAATAAGTCAAGCAGAGTGAGTCAATTATCTAATGGTTTCTCTTACCTGTGGAGCATAAGGGATAACACAGAGAATATAGGAAAAGGAAAGATAAAGTGAATTGAGGGAAATCAGAGAGGGAGATGAACCATGAGAGACTGTGGTCTCTGAGAAACTAACTGAGGGTTTTGTCAGGGAGGGGTGCAGGAGTTATGTGATCCTGGTAGTGGGTATTAAGGGGGGCCCGTATTGCATGGAGCACTGGATGTGGTGCATAAACAATGAATCTTGGAACACTGAAAAAATTAAATTAAATTAACAACAACAAAAAATCACACCAATACAAAAATATTTTTTCAAGATCAAATGGGGCAGAGTTGTTAAAAGTTAAAGTTTTCAAATTATAGGGTTTTAAATAATTATTCACTCTCATTAAATAAACAAAATCATTCATATAGTTACCACATATTGCTAATAGGTTAAAAGTGCATGAATGAATAATGCTGATGAACTGAGTGACCTACATGTTTATTTGAAATGTTTTTAACATACAGACAACAATTCATCATTTGTTTGCTTTGCTTTTATTTGTTTGTTTTCTAGATAATGATTTAAAGCTACAGCAAGGGTCTATGACTTGATTCCCACCGATTATATAGTTTACATACAGAAATTTATTTTGTTGATAGTGTCTCCACTTAGAAAGATGTCACATTGGTTATATTTACTTTTATAAGCACACATTTAGCCTAAGAAACAACTCATGAAAACTATTTAAGACCTATTCCTTTATCTAATAACTAGTTACATACTTTACAAGTATGCTCAGGCATCCATCATTCTTTATTTCAACATCATTTCTATATCTCTAGTTTATGTGTTATAATTACCTTCATCGTAATCAATAACACTGACCAATAAAACATACTACTTACACTTGAGAGGATAAAATCAAGATGTATACAAAATCCAATTTTTATTTTAATTGCTAAGGACCTGATAAAAATAAAACATTGCTTGTATTCAATCATTCTAGTGAAAATTTATTTGGTCTTCTTTTTCTAAAGATATAATTTAGATTTAGTTTAAAGATTATGTAGAAATGGATTTTCATCTAATAGAGCTCATGTGCTCCTACGTTATCTCTACATGCATAAATATTCTCCACAGTGCATGGAATGTTTTCCACAATCTTCAGTGTGTTATCAAGTTTAAACATAGGCTATAGAAGTGGGAATATGTAAGGTATGTGTTTGTGATATTATGGAGACAGAACAATTTGAAAAGATCAAGATTAGGCAGTGAAATAAAGTTCCTACAAAGTTTTAGCATGTAATGGATATTGCATAAATACTCCAGTGAAATAAGAAATAGACTTTAAGAATGTTTCATTCAAGCCTGTACATTTTGTAAATATTAAGGACACTAATCTTACCATAATAACAGCATATATAGCAACATTTGTTTGATAAAAATATCTGTACAGTTTAACAATAAAACAACTATATAATTATTTATTTCTTAAATATAGCCCTTAATTACTGTTTAGTTGTATTTACCTTATAATATTTCATACTATATTTATATTTCCAGAGACTAAGTTGCCTGAAATCTATGCAAAACTTGGAATTTTTAGAAAAAGATCTTATAGAAAGTATTGCCAGTAAGAGGAAATGTTTTACATAAAAAGACAAAGGGTAATTAATGTATCTTATTTATATATGCAATAACATTTTAAAAAATTTATTGTTGTAATAGCACTTAACATGAGATTTACCCTCTTACCTTTTTAAGTGTACAATATAGTATTGCCACTTATAGGTAAAATGTACAGCAGATCTCTAAAATTTATTCATCTTCCTGAAATTTTGTATTTATTGATCAGCAACTCTCATTTCCTTTCCCCCAAGCCCCTGGTAACTAAAATTCTCTTTGCTTCCATAAGTGTATTTATGATTCCATTTATATGAGATATATATTCTATTTATGTATATATATGAGATATCAGATACCTCATATAAATGGAATCATGCAATATATGTCCTTCTTATCTGGCTTATTTCAATAAAATACTGTCCCACAGGATCATCCATGTTGTTATTTACTGCAGAATTTCCTTCTTCTTAAGGTCAAGTAATATTTTATTTTAATTAGTTTCTTCTTTTGCATTCATTCAATGGGTATTCAATTGTTTCCATATTTGTCTATTATGAATACTGCTGCCTAAATATGATACAGCTCACATCTCTTTGAGATACTGATTTTGATTATTTAATTTATTCAATTTATTAATTGTTTAGTTTGATGTATAGCTTTGCCATTGGTGTTTTGATAGTGTTTGTACTGAATATATAGATTTCTGATTTCAATTGTTTTAGATAAAATCCCTGGAGTAAAATTGCTGGATCATGTGTTAGTTCTATTTTTGGTTTCTATAATAGCTGTACCATTTTACATTCTTACCAACAGTGCAAAAACCAGGTTTACAATTTCTTCACAATTTTGCCTGTATGTGTAGTTTTTGGTTTGGTTTTGGTTTTAGGTCTGGGTCTTTTCTTTTCTTTATTTTCTTTTCTTTCTTCTCTTTTCTTTTCTCTTCTTTTCTTTCTTTTCTTTTCTCTTCTTTCCTTTCCTGTCCTGTCCTTTCCTTTCTTTCTTTTTCTTTTTTTTTTTAAATAATTGCCAGCCTCACCAGTGTGCAGTGATATCTCACTGTGGTTAAGACTTCATTTCCCTGATGAATAGGGGCACTGACTATCTTTTCATACATCTATTGGCCATTTATATGTCCCTGGAGAAATGTCTGTTAAAGTTCTTAGGCCATTCTGTAGTCAAGTTATTTGAGGTTTTTGTTGTTATTGTTGTTGTTGTTGTTATTGTTGTTTGCCACTGGGTTGTAGTAGTTCCTTATATATTTTGGGGATTCACCCCTATTAGATATATGGCTTACTAATATATATATATTTTCCCCATTTTATAGGTTGTTGTTTCACTCTATTGATCAGTTTCTTTACTGTGCAGAAACCTTTTAGGTTAATGTCACACTTATCTATGTTTGCTTTTCTTGCTTGTTCTTTTGGTGTCATATCAAAGATATCATTAAGTCAGGAACACAATAGGGATGCCCATTTTCACCATTGTTGTTCAACATGGTACCACTAGAATTCATAGTCTAAGCAATCAGACAACAAAAAGAAATAAAAGGCATTCAAATTGGCAAAGAAGCAAACTCTCTTTGCAGATGACATGATACTATATGTGGAAAACCCAAAGACTCTACTTCAAAATTGCTGGAATTCACATAGGAATTCAGAAACATGGTAGGATTTAAAATCAATGCACAGAAATCAGTTACATTTCTATAGACTGATAATGAGACAAAAGAAAGAGAAATTAAGGAGTTGATCATATTTAAAATTGTACTAAAACCTGTAAGAGACTTAGGAATAAAGAAAACCAAAGAGGTAAATGATTTGTACTCTAAAAGCTACAGAACATGTACTGAGTCCCAGCATTCCAGAGTCTCGACCCCAGGCCCCTGGTTTTAGAGCCAAGGCAGCATAGCTCTAGGCAGTAATGGGTAGCAGCAGATGTAGTTTCAGACTGGGGTAAACTGTATAAATGAAAATTTTCCATATATATATGGCAGACACAAAGGAAGACACAAAGAGATGGAAGACATAAAGAAATGGAAAAACAATTCCATGCTCATGGATGTGAAGAATAAATATTGCTACAATGTCTATGCTATTCAGAACAATCGACACATTCAATCCAATCCCTACCAAAATACCCCTGACACTTTTCACAGAACTGGAACAAATAATCCTAAAATTTTCATGGAGTCAGAAAAGACCCCAAATAACAAGAGGAATGTGGAAAAAGAAAACCAAAGTTCGTGGGCATCACAGTGTCTGACTTCAAGCTTTATTACAAATCTGTAATCATCAAGACATACAGAATTGGCACAAAAACAGACATAGAGCTCAATGGAACAGAACAGGGGACCCAGAAATGGACCCTCAACTCTGTTGTCAACTAGTATTTGACAAAGCAGGTAAGAATATCCAATGGAAAAAGCACAGTCTCTTTAATAAATGATCCTGAAAAAATTGGACAACTACCTGCAGAAAAATGAAACTGGATCTTTTTCTTATGCCATACACAAAGATAAACACAAAATGGATGAAGGATTAAATTTGAGACAGGAACCCAGCAAAATCCTAGAGGAGAACACAGGCAGCAATGTTCTTGACCTTGGCCACAGCAACTTCTTGCTAAACATGTCTTCAAAGGTAAGGGAAACAAAAGCATAACTGAAGTATTGGGACCTCGTCAAGATAAAAAGCTTTTGTACAATGAAGGAAACAGTTGACAAAACCAAAAGACAAACAACAGCATGGGAGAAAATATTTGCAAATGACAGATAAATGGCTAGTATCCAAGATCTATAAATAACTTATGAAATTCAACACCCAAAAAACAAATAATCCAGTCAAGAAATGAGCAGAAGGCATGAACAGACACTTCTCCAAAGATGACATACAAATGGCCAACAGACACATGAAAAAATGCTTAACATCATTTGGCATCAGGAGAATACAAATCAAAACCACAATGAAATACTACCTTACACCAGTCAGAATGGCTATAATTAACAACATAGGAAACAACAAATGTTGGCAAGGATATGGAGAAAGGGGAACCCTCTTACACTATTGGTGGGAATGCAAGGTGGGACAGCCACTCTGAAAAACACTATGGAGGTTCCTCAGAATGTTAAAAATAGAGCTGCCCTACAATGCAACAGGTGCACTCCTGGATGTACTATAGGTCGACTAATTGAATTTAAATAAATAAATAAATAGATAGATAGATAGATAGATAGATAAATAGCACTGTCTTGTTTTTGACTCTAGAGGAAAAACTCTCTGTTTTTCTTCTTTGGGGATGAGATTAGGTGTGGGTTTTTCATGTATAGTCTTTATTATATAAGGTATTTCCCTCTAAACCTACTTGGTTGAGAGTTTTTATCATGAATGGATGTTATACTTTGTCAAATGACTTTTCTGCATTGATTTACATGATCATATGGTTCTTATCCTTTCTTTTATTAATGTGGTGTACATGCTGATTGGTTGGCAGATATTGAAGCACTCTTGCAACCCAGGAATAAATCCTGCTTGATTGTGGTAAATGATTTTTTTTTTTATATCATTAGATTTGGTTTTCTAGTATTTTGCTGAGAATTTTTGCATCAATGCTCATGAAAGATATTGGCCTATAGTTCTCTAAAAAAGAGAACTACTTTAGTGGTATCTTTTTTTTTTTTTTTTTTTAGATTTTATTTATTTATTTGACAGAGAGATTACAAATAGGCAGAGAGGCAGGCAGAGAAAGAGGGGGAAGCAGGCTCCTCACTGACCAAAGAGCCCGATGTGGGGCTCGATCCCAGGACCCTGAGATCATGACCTGAGCTGAAGGCAGATGCTTAACCCACTGAGCCACTCAGGCACCCTTTTAGTGGTATCTTTATCTGGTTTTCATATCAGGGTAATTCTGGCCTCATAGAATGAATCTGGAAGTTTTCCTTCCTTTTCTCTTCTTTTGGAATAGTTTAAGAATAGGTATTAATTTTCTATAAGAGGTTCATAGAATTTGTCTGTGTTGCCATCTGACCATGGACTTCTGTTTGTTAGGAGTTTTTTGATAACTAATTCAATTTCTTTGTTGTTTATCAATCTGCTCAGGTTTTCTATTTCTTCCTTTTTTAGTTTTGGTAGTTTATGTATTTCTAGGAATTTTTCCATCTCTTTATTCCATCTCTAGGAATTTTATTTATCTTGGTTGTCCAATTATTGGCATATGGTTTTTCATCATATTTGATTGCTTGTGTTTCTGTGATTGTTGTTTGCTATTTCTCCTCTCTCTCATTTGTGATTTTTATTTATTTGGTCCTTTATCTTTTCTTTTTGATAAATCTAATTGGAGTTTTATCAATTTTATTGATTTTCTCAAAGAACCATCTCCTGTTTTCATTGATCTGTTCCATGTCTTTCTTTGTTGTTGTTATCATTTATTTCTGCTCAAATCTTTATTCTTGCTTTCCTTCTGTTGGTTTTAGGCTTCGTCTTTTTTTTTATTTTTAAGATTTTATTTATTTGACAGAGAGAGAGAGAGATCACAAGTAAATAAATATGTATTTATTTGACAGAGAGGGGGAAGCAGTCTCCCTGCTGAGAAGAGAGGCTGATGCAGGCCTCAATCCCAGAACCCTGAGACCATGACCTGAGCTGAAAGCAGAGGCTTAACTCACCGAGCCACCAGGTGCCCCCATTTTTTTTGTTTGTATTTTGTTTTTTGTTTTTGCTTTTTTGTTTTGTTTTGTTTTTCTAGCTTCTTTAAGTTTAAGCTTAGGTTGTTTGAGATTTTTCGTGCTTCTTGAGGCAGGCCTGTAATGCCATATACTTCCCTTTTAGGACTGCTTTTGCTGTATCCCAAGGGTTAAGACTACTATGTTTTCATATTTGTTTGTTTCCATGTATTTTTTAATTTCTTCTTTGATTCCCTGGTTGAACCATTCATTGTTTAGTCACATGTTGCTTAACCTCAATGTATTTATGGTCTTTCCAAATTTTTTCTTGTGGTTAATTTCAAGTTTTATGGTGTTGTGGTCAAAGCATGCATGGCATGTTCTCAGTCTTTTTGTATTTGGTTAAGCCTGATTTGTGACCCAGTATATGATCTATTCTGGAGAATGTTCCACGTGTACTTGAAAAGAATGTGAATTCTGATGTTTTAGGATGGATTGTTCTGAATATATCCGTTAAGTCCATCTGGTCCAGTTTGTCATTCAAAGCCATTGTTTCCTTATTGCTTTCTGCTAGATGATCTGTCCATTGATGTAAGGGAGGTGTTAAAGTTTCTTACTACTATTGTTTTATTATCAATTAGATCCTTTTTCTTTGTTATTAATTGCTCTATATATTTTGGTACTCCTATGTTGGGTGCATATTTTCAATTGTTAGATCTTGTTGGATTGTCCCCTTTATTATAATATAGTGCCCTTCTTCATCTGTCGTTACAATCTTTGTTTTAAAGTCTAGTTTGTCGCATGTAAGTATAGCTAGCTACTCCAGCTTTCTTTTTTTTTTAAGATTTTATTTATTTATTTGACAGAGAGAGATCACAAGTAGGCAGAGAGAGAGGAGGAAAGAGGCCCCCTGCTGAGCAGAGAGCCCAATACAGGGCTCATGGGACCCTGGGATCATGATCTGAGCTGAAGGCAGAGGCTTAACCCATTGAACCACCCATGTGCCCTTCTAGCCTTCTTTTGGCATCTATTTGCATGACAAATATTTTTCCATCCCCTCACTTCCAATCTGCAGGTGTCTTTAGGTCTAAAGTAAATCTCTTTTAGGCAGCATATTGATGGGTCTTTTTTTTTTTTTAATCCATTCTGAAACCCTATGTCTTTTGATTGGAACATTTAGTCCATTTACATTCCAAGTAATTGTTGATAGAAATAGTTAGTGTGATTTTATTACTTGTTTTCCCATTGTTTCTGGAGATTTTCTCTGATCCTTTCTTGTCTTTGTCACTTTTGCTATCTCCTTTGTTCTCAGTGTTCTCTGATATTTCTTGCAGGGTTAGTTTAGTGGTCGCAAATTCCTTTAGTTTTTGTTTGGGAAACTCTTTAACTCTCCTCCTATTATGAATGATAGCCTTGCTAGATAGAGTATTCTTGACTGAAGATTTTTCCCATTCAGCACTTTGAATATAACATGCAACTCTTCTGACTTGCCAAGTTTCTGGGAGAAATCTGAAGTTAGCCTTATGGGTCTTCACTTCTTTTGTCTTGATTATTTTAAGATTCTTTATCAGTATACTTTGTAAATTTATTTACAATATGTCTTGTGTTAGTCTGCTTTGTTGATTTTGACAGGAGTTCTCTGTGCTTCCAGGATTTGAATATCTCCTTCCATAGATTAGGGAATTTTTCAGCTAATATTTCCCCAAATAAATTTTCTGCCTCTTTTATGTATTTTCTTCTTCTGGGACTCCTATAATATGTTAATTATGTTTGATGGAGTCACTGAATTCTTTAAGTCTATTCTCAAGTTCCATAATTCTTCTTTCTCTCTTTTGTTCAGCTTCATTATTTTGCATTATTTTGTCTTCTAGATCACTAATTCGTCTGCTTATTTTACCTTGCTGTTCATTGCATCAAGCCTGTTTCCATGCCACTTATCACATTCTTCATCACTGATTAATTCTTTTTTTAACACATTTATCTCTGTGATAGAGGTCCCCCTTATGTCTTCTATTCTCTCTCAAGACCAGTGAACATCCTTATGATTGTTGTTGTTGTTGTTAAGATTTTATTTACTTGACACAGAGAGAGATCACAAGTAGGCAGAAGCAGGCAGAGAGAGGGGGGGAAGCAGGCTCCCCACTGAGCAGAGAGCCGGATGAGGGGCTTAATCCCAGGACCCTGAGATCATGACCTGAGCCAAAGGCAGAAGCTTAACCCACTGAGCCACCTAGGAGCCCCATGATTATTGTTTTAAATTATCCATCAGGCATGTTACTTATACATGTTTTGCTTAGATCTTGACTGTGGCATTATATTGTTCCTTATTTGTGGTATATTCCTCTATCTTGGCGTTTTGTCTGAGTCTACTTTCTTCTGTGTATTAGAAAAGCCAGTTATGTCTCCTGCTGCTGAAAGTAATGTCTTTATATAGTAGGTAATGTAGTGCCCAGAGGAGGGCACTTCAGGGAGTGCCTCTGACGGTATTGAATTTTCTTTGTTATTGTGTTTTGACTGCTCTGTCCTTCAGGTCAGTCATCTGCAGACGGTCTCCTTCCTTGCTGTTGTTAGTGCTTGGCCTGAACATGGTGAGTCTTAACTAGGTGTGCTCTAGTCTAATTGTGATGTGAGACCTGATACAATTTCCAGGAGACTGAGGCTCTACAGAAATCTGGTCAGGAGATATGGTGTGGGCAAGACTGTCTGAGAGAGGGGCCTGCTGCATTGGGACTGAAGGAATACTGACTCAGAGAACCAGTCCTACTACAGCACAAGGGCATGGGGTTTGGTGTAAGCAAGTTAGGCAGTCAGTGTAGATGCTGTGCTTCTTCCTGCAGGAGGTTTTCTATGTTTATGTTGAGAGAAGGGGGTGGGAAATGGCACAGGCTAGTTCCTTTGTTCCTATAGGTGTCTGTTTGAACATTGCCTCTTAGGGAAGCACTTCAAGAACAATGAATAACCTCCCTGGTGTGTGCCCCAGGTGTTTTTGAGATCTTTTCTTCTATGATTTCTGTTGCTGGGCTGTTTGCCTCCCTTCTCTCCAGGAGTAGAGCAGTGCCATCAGGGCTCTATCTCAGCCAAGCCCAGTAACCTTTAAAACTGCAGGCTTTAGGCCCATTGGTTGCAAGAATTCACAAAATTCAGCTGCTTTAGTTTTCCAAGCTACTTCCAAGGAAGGATCTTCTTGTGCATTCCCCTGTGTGCTCCTCTTTCTCACCCTTCTCCATGACCATGGCTCCCTCCCTCCACAGCACCTGTGATCTGCTTATTTCCTCAACCACACCTCCATACTTCCTACCTTTTTTGATGAGTGTGTGTGTGTGTGTGTGTGTGTGTGTGTGTGTGTGTGTCCCTTTAGTTGTGAAGTTTGTTTTGTCAGTCTTCAGGTCTATTTCTGGAGTATTAGGATGATTTGATAGTTTTCCAGTTGTGTTCATGGCACAACACGAGTCTAGAGTCTTCCTACCCAGTCACCATTTTTCCTATCTGTGGTGTACCATATTGATTTTTCAAATGTTGAACTATCACTGCATCCTAGAAATAAGAGCCATTTGGCCACAGTGATGAGGGAGCATAAGGCTAACTAAAGACAAGGCATAAGCTAACACCCTGCAACTTCCCCCTGCCATCCTAGGTGGGATATATGATATTCCTTCAGGAAGTTCCCAAGTGTCTTAATGTTAATGGCTTTCTAGAGGGAAAAACAACCCTAACTTGACAGTGGCAAGGTCTCCAGTATCCTGTTAGTCTTCTTTAACATATGAAAATCCTTTTGTAACCTCCCTTTTCCTTACCTCCCCCAACTCCCAAGTATATAATCAGTCACCCCTCAAAACCCCAGGACAGCAGCTCTTTCTGCCCATGGGTCTTGTCTGCATGCTTTAATAAAACCACCTTTTTGCACCAAAGACATCTCAAGAATTCTTTCTTGGTCATAGGCTCTGGACCCCACTCCAACAAACCTCACCTATATTCTTTTTTTTTTTTTTTAAACCTCACCTATATTCTAAAAACCCATCATAGTTTTATTTTTTAATGTGCTGTTGGATTCAATTTACTAGTATTTTGTTGAGGGTTTTTACATCTCTGTTCAACAGAGATACTGTAGTTTTCTTTCCTTGTGGTGTCTTTATCTGTCTTTGTTATCCAAGTAATGTTGGCCTTATAAAACGAGTTTGGTAGTATTCTCTTTTCAGTTTTTTGAGAGATCTTGAGAAGGATTGGTATTTGTTCTTTAACTTTTTGGTAGAATTCCCCAGCGAAACCATCAAATCCTGGGATTTTCTTCAATGGGAGTTTTAATCTTCATGATTCGTTATAGATGTATTCAGATTTTTAATTTATTTTTCATTTCATTATTCAGTCTTGACAGTTTTATGTTTCTAGGAAATTTTCTTGGATATCCAGCTGCCTTGTATATAATTATCCATATACTTTCTTATTTTTTAATTATTTATTTATTATTATTATTTTTTTACTTGACAGACAGAGATCACAAGTAGGCAGAGAGACAGGCAGAGAGAGAGGAAAGCAGGTTCCCTGCTGAGCAGAGAGCCCGATGTGGGGCTCCTTCCCAGGACCCTGGGATCATGACCTGAGCTGAAGGCAGAGGCTTAACCCACTGAGCCACCCAGGCACCCCTAATTAACCATATACTTTCTTATGATCCTTTTTATTTCTAAAAAATTGTGATGTCATAATGTCTCAGCTTTTATGTGTACTTTTAGTCTAGCTAAACGTCTGTTAATTTTGTTTATCTATACAAAAAAAAAACAAACTTTTAGTTTTGTCGAATTTTCTATTACTTATTTCATTTATTTTTGCTTTTTCATTATTATTTCCCTCCTTCTGATGAGTATTGTTTATTTCTCTTTTATTCTAATTCCTTGAGGTAGGAATATAGTTGGTTGCTTATTTAAGGTCCTTCTTTTTTATTGAGGCATTTATTGCTATAAACTGCCCTTTTCCTACTGCTTTTGGTGCATTCCATAAGTTTTGATGTGCCATGTGTTTATTTTCATTTGGCTCAAGTTATTTTCTAATTTCTCTTTGATTTGTTGTTTGACCTGTTGGTTGTTTATAAATGTGTTGTTTAATATCCACATATTTATAAATTTTAAAGTCTTCTTTCTGCTATTAATTTCTAGCTTTATTCTATTGTGTTTGAAGAAGATACTAAGTATACTAAGTATAATTTCAACCTTCTTAAACCTGAGGTTGCTATGATAAATGTTCCCACACTAGTTCAAATTGCCACTTTATTCTTTGTATGCTCTGAGGACAAGCATACATCAACCTTCATCAACTCTCTGAGGCAGGTGAGACAGAAGCCAGTTATTGAGGTAGAATCCCCAGAAGTTGGGATGCTTGATATGCAGTCCAACTTCTTTCCTCCTCAGTGGGAAGCTAGAAACTGGGATTTTTGGGGATCACTTTCTTTACACTAAGCCAAGGAGAAAAGCTATAGGGGTAATTGTCCTCAAGTTAGATCTAACATCATCTGGATGTCCTTAGTTTCAAAGGGACTAGCATATTCAAGGAGTCGTCTCCTCTCTGGGATAGGTAAGACAGTAAGCGGTCTCTTGAGTAGTACCCAAGAGGATAGAATGCTAGATACTGATTTCAACTTCTTCAGAGAGAAGCTGGCAACGGGGTTACTATCCCGGGTGATGTACTATGGGTGGGGATTTGGATGAGAGTATATTTTCTCTTTCCTATGAGTTTTGCTCTTGTGGGTTTTGTACTCACTAGGGGTGCAGAAACCTCTTAGGTAGTTTCTGGATTTCTCACAAAGGAACTCATTTCATGTTTTGATGTATTGTTATTGAATCAGTGTGTCTGTGGAAAGAAAGGGAAGTTTGCTGCTTGCTATCCTTCCACCTTAGTGATACCTAAAACAACTACGAATTATTAAATGGTAAAATTATCTGTGAGGAATTTTTCTTTGTGAATTTTGGTATTCCATAATTAATTAAATTAAAAAATAAAAGTAATTGAAAGCATAATTTTTTTGGTTTTTGCTGAAGTATGTTTGAGTTCAAAATATGCTAATAATACTTTTTCTATTGGCTATTTATACAACCTACTATATTTTTGTGAGGAGATTCTAATATAGTACAAGTACTCTGAGTTATGATTATGTTAGTATTAATCTACTACTTGAATGTCATTTTGTACATTCTTGAGGTGACATAGAGCATTTCAAATTGCTGATTTTTTTCCAAAAAATGCATATATATTAGTGAAATATTTCCAATGCATTGCTAAGAACACTTTTCTTTTTACTACATGCTTTTGTTAGATTCATTGTTCTTGTATGCTAATATGATTCCCAAGGGCCAAATCTTTTCCCCTTGAATACTTAAATGGTTTTACTGCTCCTAGGACATATATGCAAATCACATTAAATTACAGAGAACATGCAACCCATTGTCAAACATCATAGACTAATGATCACAACTGCTGATATGAATCTACCAAAAAATATATAAAATGTAGAGGAAAATTTGAAAGTTCAGACTTTATAAAGTTCATATTTATTAGGATAAAAGAATGCATTAAACACTGGTAGTATATAGAAATAAGAAAGGGATTCAAATACGTGAACCAAAGAATTTGTGTTAAACAATAAATGCTGTTCATCTTTTTTTCTTTTATTATTTCTTAAAACCAGCAGAGGTAGATGGGCAACAAAAAATAGACCCTCACTAGTTATAATCAAATTATACTAAGAATAAGGAATGCATAGAAATTCAATAAATATATTCAGTCAGGATATACAGTTTATTATATTAAAATATCCCCTCATTTCAAACTTTCTTCTATAATAGTATTTTTATAACTTTAGTGTTTATCCTGCTTAACTTACTACAATAAGTGGGAATTGATTTGGGAAGCTTGGACCTATTTATAATGTTTGCCACTACCTTCATACTTTTGTCTCATGTTTTTCTTTTAAAAACTATTTTGGGATAGCTTTTCTCTCATGAATTGTTGCCCATTGTAGTGATTTGATTTACACTTTCCATATTGTGCCACCACACAGTTTAATAAAGAAATATATATATAGTATATATATAGTATAATATATATGGTGTGTGTGTAACACACACACCATATATATTATATAAGACAAGAAATATACATGGCTTATATATATTTTATATATAATTTTATATGTATATAACCTTTATATATTTATTCATATCTTTTATATTGTGTATATATAAATAAAAAGAATGCAAATATAAAGATTAGAGCATATATTCTTTGAGTGACTTTTTTTCTTACCTTTTTAGTCAACATCTAGAAAATTAATGATTCGTATAAAATATCACTATTTTTAATAAAAAATAATATTGTTTAAAATAGACAAAGAAATTGGCATAAAAATATGTTGATTTCTTTAATTTTGAAAATTAACAAATAATTTTAAAAGCTAAATTTGAAAGAAACACAAATATGCAAATTATAAATAAAAGCAAAGAGGGTACTTAAAAAGTATCAAACTATTGTGTTAGTATAAACTTGATCCAAATATTTAAAGATATAATATGAGAAGTTAAAACTAAAGAATATGTTTAAAACAGACATGAAGTAATGTTTAAACTTTTTAAGGGTATTCAAACTATAAGTCTGTGAAAATATATTTAAAGTCATAATGAAAAATATTTCTTAGTAAAATAAAACAACGGATATAATTTTTAAAAACACAGAAAAAAGAAAACTGAACATAAAATTAATTAAGTGGCATGATGACAAAATCTGGAATCAAGTGCTATTTTAACAACTAAGAAACACATAAATCAAATACATTTTAAATTATATAGGGGGTGCCTGGGTGGCTCAGTGGGTTAAGCCTCTGCCTTCGGCTCAGGTCATGGTCTCAGGGTCCTGGGATCGAGCCCCATATCGGGCTCTCTGCTCAACAGGAAGCCTGCTTCTCCCTCTCTCTCTCTGCCTGCCTCTCTGCCTCCTTGTGATTTCAGTCTGTCAAATAAATAAATTAAAAAAAAAATTATATAGATTATTTAGGGTCACAGAAAAAAGAAAAGATCATTGAATAGTATTTTATCACACTAGTAGAACCCTATTACTATACCCTAACACCTAACACTAATGACATTATCATCATATATTGTCACTACTAAGTACAACATTTTATTTCCAATAAAAACAGTGGGATATGGTAATTATAATAATAAATTCAAACATTTATTTATGATATAATATATTATCTACTTTACATTAAGTACTATATATTTTTTTCCTCATTTGTTATTACCAGATTTATGAGGTTGGTGATGATATAATCCCTAGTTTACATTAGATTAAATTGAGATTTTGAGATATGAGAAAACTTCCTCAGATGTTTCCAATTCCACATATAAGGAGCTTGGAAGTTGCCACCGCATATACTAACAAGTAAAAAGCAGAAAAGAATAAGAAATACTAAACTCTTCTAGGACCAGTAAGAAAGGTAAGAACACAAAGCAAAACAATGTACTCCATGACTAGAGAAACCAACAGACAAATACAGAGAATAGCAATGTACTTGAGCAGAGACTCGTGAGCAGAAACCACAGCATGAATCAGCACTGAGGTAGGTAAACATGAATGATAATTAATGAATTCCTGGAGGCTCAGTATGAACAACTCTTATAGCTAAACTCCAGGAATATGCAGTCATATGGAGGCCTCTACAATTTTGTGAGATGTACCTATAGGAGTACAAATTGGTTCAAATGTAAATATCAGAAAAATCATGCTTTGGGGGCACTTGGATGGCATAGACTGTTAAGCATCTGACAACTGGTTTCCACTCAGGTTGTGATCTCAGGGTAATTAAACTGACTCCTGAGATGGCACTATGCTCAGCGTGGAGTCTGCTTGAGATTCTCTTTCCCTCTCCTTCTGCCTCAGCCTCTCCACCAATGCTCCTTTCTTTCCCACTCTCTCGTTAAAATAAATAAGTCACAAGAAACTCATTTTAGAGCTGAAGACACCTCCAGATTGAAAGTGAAGGGAAAACAATTTACCATGCTAATGGACATCAGAAGAAAGCTGGAGTGGCAATCCTTACATCAGATCAATTAGAATTTAAGCCAAAGACTATAATAAAAGATGAGGAAGGACACTATATCATACTCAAAGGGTCTGTCCAACAAGAAGATCTATGCCCCTAACATGGGAGCAGCCAACTCTATAAACCAATTAATAACAAAATCAAAGAAACACATTGACAAGAATACAATAATAGTAGGGGACTTTAACCCTCCCCTCACTGAAATGGACAGATCATCCAAGCAAAAGATCAACAAGGAAATAAAGGTCTTAAATGACACACTGGAGCAGATGGACATCACAAATATATTCAGAACATTCCATCCGAAAGCAACAGAATACACATTATTCTCTAGTGCCCATGGAACATTCTCCAGAATAGATCACATCCTGGGTCATAAATCAGGTTACAGCTGGTATTAAAAGATTGGGATCATTCCCTGCATATTTTCAGACCACAATGCTCTGAAGCTAGAACTCAGTCACAAGAGGAAATTTGGAAAGAGCCCAAATACATGGAGACCCAACAGCATCCTTCTAAAGAATGAATGGGTCAACCAGGAAATTAAAGAAGAATTGAAAAAAAATCATGGAAACAAATGATAATGAAAACACAACGGTCCAAAATCTGTGGGACACAGCAAAGGCAGTCCTGAGAGGAAAATATATACTGATACAAGCCTTTCGCAAGAAACAAGAAAGGTCTGAAATACACAACCTAACCCTACACCTAAAGGAGCTTGAGAAAGAACAACAAAGAAAGCCTAAACCCAGCAGGAGAAGAGAAATAATAAAGATCAAAGCAGAAATCAATGAAATAAAAACCAAAAAAACAATAGAACAAATCAATGAAACTAGGAGCTGGTACTTTGAAAGAATAAGATTGATAAACCCCTGGCCAGACTTATAAAAAAGAAAAGAGAGAGGACCCAAATAAATAAAATCATGAATGAAAGGGGAGAGATCACAACCAACACCAAAGAAATGCAAACAATTATAAGAACATATTATGAGCAACTATATGCCAACAAATTTGACAATCTGGAAGAAATGGATGCTTTCCTGGAGACATATAAACTACAACAACTGAACCAGGAAGAAATAGAAAACCTGGATAGGCCCATAACCAGTAAGGAGATTGAAACAGTCATCAAAAATCTCCAAACAAACAAAAGTCCAGGGCCAGATGGCTTCCCAGGGGAATTCTACCAAACATTTAAAGAAGAATTAATTCCTATTCTCCTGAAACTGTTCCAAAAAATAGAAATGGAAGGAACACTTCCAAACTCATTTTGAGGCCAGCATCACCTTGATCCCAAAACCAGACAAGGATCCCATCAAAAAAGAGAATTACAAACCAATATCCTCGATGAACACTGATGTGAAAATTCTCACCAAAATACTAGCCAATAGGATCCAACAATACATTAAAAGGATTATTCACCATGACCAAGTGGGATTTATTCCAGGGCAGCAAGATTGGTTCAACATCTGCAAATCAATCAATGTGATACAATACATTAATAAAAGAAAGAACGAGAACCATATGATACTCTCAATAGTTGCTGAAAAAGCATTTGATAAAAAGTACAGCATTCCTTACTGATCAAAACTCTTCAAAGTGTAGGGATAGAGAGCACATACCTCAAGATTATCAAAGCCATCTATGAAAACCCCACTGCAAATATCATTCTCAATGGAGAAAAACTGAGAGCTTTTCTGTTAAGGTCAGGAACACGGCAGGGATGTCCGTTATCACCACTGCCATTCAACATAGTACTAGAAGTCCTAGCCTTAGCAATCAGACAACAAATGAAATTAAAGGCTTCCAAATCAGCAAAGAAGAAGTCAAACTATCACTCTTTACAGATGATGTGATACTATATGTGGAAAACCCAAAAGGCTCCACTCCAAAACTGCTAGAGCTTGTACAGGAATTGAGTAAAGTGTCAGGATATAAAATCAATGCACAGAAATCAGTTGCATTTCTTTACACCAACAAGAAGACAGAAGAAAGAGAAATTAAGGAGTCAATCCCATTTACAATTACACCCAAAACCATAAGATACCAAGAATAAACCTAACCAAAGAGGCAAAGAATCTATACTCAGAAAACTATAAAGTACTCATGAAAGAAACTGAGGAAGACACAAAGAAATGGAAAAATGTTTCATGCTCATGGATTGGAAGAACAAATATTGTGAAAATGTCTATGCTACCTAAAGCTATCTACACATTTAATGCAATGCCTATCAAAATCCCATCCAATTTTTTTTCAAAGAAATGGAACAAATAATCCTAAAATTTATATGGACCCAGAAAAGACCTCGAATAGCCAAAGGAATATTGAAAAAAGAAAGCCAAAGCTGGTGGCATCACAATCCCAGACTTCAAGCTCTATTACAAAGCTGTCATCATCAAGACAGTATGGTACTGGCACAAAAACAGACACATAGATCAATGGGACAGAATAGAGAGCCCAGAAATAGACCCTCAACTCTGTGGTCAACTAATCTTTGACAAAGCAGAAAAGAATATCCAATGGAAAAAGAGACAGCCTCTTCAACAAATGCTGTTGGGAAAATTGGACAGCCACATGCAGAAAAATGAAATTGGACCATTTCCTTACACCACACACGAAAATAGACTCAAAATGGATGAAGGACCTCAACGTGAGAAAGGAATCCATCAAAATTCTTGAGGAGAACACAGGCAGCAAACTCTTCGACCTCAGCTGCCGCAACTTCTTCCTAGGAACAACGCCAAAGGCAAGGGAAGCAAGAGAAAAAATGAACTATTGGGACCTCATCAAGATCAAAAGCTTTTGCACAGCAAAGGAAACAGTCAACAAAACCAAAAGACAACTGACAGAGTGGGAGAAGATATTTGCAAACCCCATATTTTTTTCAAATACTATTGTTGAGAAATACTGAAACAGCCACTTTGCTATAAAAGATTTTATTACATATCTATTTGTTGGTAGAAACTGGATAATGCTTCTTCTGTATAAATATTTCACCCATCTGGAATTGGCTTAAGTGAACTTAATAGGGCTAAAAGAATGTGTACTAATCAAATTTGTCATTATAACATTGATTATGACAATTTCTTTATCCAGCAACTGTAATGCAATTAGAAGACACTCTGAACCCTACTGAATTTTTCTCATTATTTCTAAGTTTGATCAAACTGTTTTGTTAAATTAATAATAATCAGATTTTTATTGTGATCAACACACTGTTCTCATTCTTATCAATGAGGTTTTTGAAGCCCTAAAAGCAGTTCAGATAATGTCAACATTAAAGGTACATTTTTCTTATTTTTAAAATTTATATTAGCCATGTGTCCTTGTTCTATTTATTTTTAATTTTAAATTAAGTTACACAAATAAGTGGCAGGAAAATAGGAGAAAAGTTTTGATTGAGATAAGATATTATAATTAAAATTAAAATGTTTACTTTTCAAGAAGAAGAAATAATTTAAGTTCACAGATATATTTAAAACTATATAATTTGCTTTGTTTGGACAAAAGTATACATCATCTATTTTGCATCTCCATTTGACTCCTTCTTAGATATTCCAATTCTCTTTCAAAAGTCCTCATCTTTGAATTAATTTTCTCTGTTTTCCATTATTTATTGATTATGTTAATTATTGGTATTTGAAAGTCCTTTTCTGATAAATCTAATTATGATAACACATGTGGGTTTTGATATATTTTATTCCTTTTAAACTATTGAATAACCTGATTATATTAATGTTTACTTTCATGCTTTCTTAGATATAGACTACTTAACTTTCATTTCTTTGTAGTATGAAAACTTTACTTGTAGAATACAGCCTTACAAGTAGGTTATGTTTTTTGGTAGTCTCAATTGAAAGCTTGGGGTAGACACAGAGACTCAACACAGTAGATGAAAAGGAATGTAAAATATAAAATTTCTTTTTTATCTATTTTTTCCAATATTTTAAAAAATATTTTATTTATTTATTTGACAGAACACAAGTAGGCAGAGAGGCAAGCAGAGGGGGTGGGGGAAGCAAGCTCCCTGCTGAGCAGAGAGCCTGATGTGCAGCTGGAACCCAGGACCCTAAGATCATGACCTGAGCTGAAGGCAGAGGCTTAACCCTCTGAGCCACCCAGGCGCCCCCCAAATTTTATGTTATAAAAATATTAACATTTTATAATCACTAAACAATAAATGTTAACAAAAATAAATATTCAAGATCAATGGCATCAGCAACAGAAGATAAGTAAAGACGAACAGATGCATGGGTAAAAAAAAATGCAGAAATAATTTGTAACCTTGAAGAATGTAGTCTGTTGAAAGGTAATGTTGGAATTATTACAGGTAGCAAGGGCTGTGTGAAAATTCTAGTTTGGAGCCTAAACCACTAACATATGCAAATTTTTTTTTTTAAAGATTTTATTTATTTTATTTATTTGTTAGAGAGAGAGAGAGCGAGCACAGGCAGACAGAGTGGCAGGCAGAGGCAGAGGGAGAAGCAGGCTCCCTGCCAAGCAAGGAGCCCGATGTGGGACTCGATCCCAGGATGCTGGGATCATGACCTGAGTTGAAGGCAGCTGCTTAACCAACTGAGCCACCCAGGCATCCCACAAATTATTTTTCTATAAATGAACTTCCACATTAAAAGACATCTATTTGGGTTCAGAACTAGTAAAATTTTAATTGAATGCAACTGTGTAATGTCTAAATGACCAGAATATTTTTAGAGGCTTGTTTCTTATTTGATCTCCAAATCAAACTAAGCTGCATTATGACTTCTAAGACTTTAGAGTTTTGTTAGTCTACTTTCTTGATAGTCACTGGCCCCTTTTCTACAAGATATTAAAAACCAAGATCATTACATATAACAGATCTGAAATATCTTAATGTTAAATTATCCCTGTTTTCACATTAAAAATCTAAGTGGTTAGTTATATTATTTTTAATATTATTTTAATTTATTTGAATATTTTAATGCTGACATTTTATTGAAGAATTCACATTTGTATTGCAAGGTGAGAATGGCATGGGATTCCTTTTAATATTCTCTTTTTTCAAGTTTTGGGTTTATGAAGATACTAACTTACTGTAGGTAACAAAAGTATTCCTTTTATCCCTGGGCTCTGAAAAATTTTAAATCACTTAGTCTTTTTAGGCCTTTCAAATTTGAATTTATTCACATGTTAATCGATATAAAGAAGGTATATTCCATTAGGAAAGTCTTTGCTAGATTTATCAATGGCTCCGTAATTATTAATTGATATAAAACAACACTTATATTTGTTCTTGAATCAACTCTGGTAGTTTATGTTAATTGTTTAAATAGAAATTTTAAGATGTACCATAATTGATTACATATATATGTATATCACTCACTATTCTTTTGTGTTTTGTAACTTTTCCTAATTATATACTGATAAAGTCTCACTCTCATTCTTAAGGTATAAACACTGTTGTTGTTGTAGTTTTTTTCCTGATTTGCCTTAAGTATTATGATCAGTTCTTTAAATTATTGCATTTATTCCTCATTTATAATGTTTCCTTCTACTATAATGTCATTTTTTCCTCCTATGTCCCTTACCTAGGACTTTTGCAATTATCTTTCTCCATGTTTTCTTTTCTCTTTTTCAATTTTGTTCAGTTGAAAATAAATTTATTTCTAATAATATTGCTGCTTATTATGTTCAAATATGTAATCTTATAAGATTTCCCCTGACTACAGTTATGATTGTACCACATAAAGATTGATGAAGTGCTATAGTTAATATATTCTAAAGTAGAGCATATAACAAACTTCATTTTTGTCTTTAAAGATATTTTGAGGAGAATGAATTTTTTAGGTTCACCTTTTACTTTTTAAAAATATCACATTTTTATGGATCTGTGGGATGTGTGTATATGTATATTTGGACATCTAATTTTAGGTTCTTTTCACAAATTTTTTTCTGTTTTAAGAAATTCTACCATTTTAATAAGAAAATATGGAACATAATTGAATTTTTTAATTGAATATTTTTTAATATACAGAGAAATCTGCTTTTCTATCTGGAAAATGAATGTTCACAAATGTTTTATTTTCAAAAAAATTAATTTCTAAATACAAAATTATGAGACACATTTTGTGATTGCTCCATTAATTACATATGTAATTTTCTTTGTTTACATCTCTGGTAAAAGTCAAAAAATGTTTTTAAATTCTCATTAAAATTGTATTTTTAAAAGATTATTTTCCCTTAAAGTTATTAATTTTTAATTTAGCATTTATTGAGCTTCTCACAGGAAAAGAACTAATCAATATATTAGTCTTCATGGAGGTTTCATTCTAATAAGACTTACTCTTAAGTTCTAGAAATATCAATGGTTTAAAGTGTCTGACATATAAAAAACATTCAAAAACATCTTTGCCTGAAGGAATGCATGAATAAATGAACAAATATATCTCAATGCTGTAGTACTCCACCACTATCCCCACTCTCAAATTAGCACATCATTGTTGCTTCTACCTTTTATCAATAATGTTAGTGAAGGAAACATTTTTTTTCCCTTTAGGGAAACACCCTGGTCTTCTCTCTCTCCTTTACTCATGCCTTCCCTGTAGTGGGTATGATATTTCATTAGTTCTTTTGGATTAAGGAACTTGGAATAAGCACCTATGTCTCTTACTCTTTTTTTCTCCTTAGAAGCCAGCTTATCTTTATAGAGGTTTATTTTACAGTCTTTGCCTTTATGACAACATTCTACAATGACAAGCCTTGAGTGTGGAATGCCTGTAGATTTCCTATACTGGATATGACTGTGAGTTTGGGGGGAGGGGGGCTAAGAGCAAATCAGTGTAACCCAAAGTGCCCAGTTTTGTTGTATCTGTAAGTTACATCTTTCAATAAAGCTCATCAGTAATAAAGCTGATATTTTCATATCCATCACCTGAGTGTCTTTCTCAGTTGGTTCAGATTTTTGTGAAGTATGGAGGTCCTATTTATTTACACTCAAAAATCATGTAGTCACTCTTTGTCTTAGCATGGATTCACTCTTGTAGCAGAATGGGTTCCTTGAAGTAGATACTGAGATGAACACTTCTGTACAGAATGTTTATATCAGAGTGCTCTCAGTGATACACCAGTATGGAAGTAAGAATGGATATGGTCAAGATTGGAATGAACTCACAATGCAATTGTAGCTGAGGACTCAGCCAATCCTGAAGGAGCTCTCGACCTAGGGTGCCATACAGGGTTGTCACATATTGAGACAAGGGAGTTAGTAATTTATACACCTACTTAGTCAGTCAGTGACAATCAGCTACCTCTGAGAATAGACATAATTGAGCAAAGCAGTTCTCTGCAGTTGAGGGCAATTTCCAATGATGAACCCATAAATGAGAAGTCAGAAAATGATACCCACAGGAATTGTGAGAAAGATGGGTTGGAAGTACAGAGGAGATCTGAGTGGAGCTAACCAAATCCATATACTTTTGAAACATTTCATGATTTTGCTTTAATTTTAACTTGCTATTAATATTGTTATCCTTGATTTCCACTTGAAAACTTGCCTGAAATATATGTGAAAGTATATATTTGAAAAAAAAATCCAGATTTCCTTATCATTTGTGCAGTGTATATTTTATAAGGAGACTCTCATGTATTTTTTGATATTTTACTGACATTAACATAAATGCATGTGGAAAAGCACATACAACACAAATTGACAGCTAGTGAAATTACTGTATATTATATATAACTAGGCATAATCCACATCAAAAAAATTAACTAATACAGAAACTCTCCTAATCTCTTCTTCACAACCCCCAATTTTTTGTTTTCTTCTTTTCCATTCTTGTTTTATTTTTAATATAAATTAAGTGATATATGCTTTTAAAAAATCTTGTAGTACTGGTTTACACACTTCTCTATTTTGAGTCAATATTACACTACTTAAAGACTATAGACTTGTAATTATTCTTGCTTGATATCCTGTATAAATACTTCAATTTCAATTTTTTTTTTCAGTATTGTCTTGGGCATTCTTAACCCATTATATTAAAAATGTATTGAGGTATAAAAACATTCTTGTTAGTCCACAAAAAATGTCATAGTTTGACAAATTTTAAATATGCATATACTCATGTTACCATTGCTCACATCATGATATAAGGCATCTTCTAGACAGATTAAAACCCTGATTTTTTTTAAATCATTAATATTATAATTAGGGGAAAGACAAGTAGGAGTATTTAGTATGAAAATCTTAGTCTTCTAACTGAATATCTGGTTAATGTACAGTTTATGTGATTGTTGGATTCATTTCATAATCTCACTGTACTTAATTTGACCTTCTGGTATTACATTACTGTTTTTCTGAGTTCTTGCATTTTTTATGATTAATCGTGTATTTCTTCATGATTTTTTCCTCTCTTTTAAATTATATATTTTCATCCTTTTGCTAATTCTTTAGTGGTTATGTTAAAGATAACAAATTGTACTCTTGGATTACTAAATACAAACTGTCATTGTCACCATTTAAAAATTAGAACATTTTAAATTTATATATCAGTTCTTAACTTTTTTCCTTCCTCTTATGGGTTTTAATTCTATGTATACTTTAAATCTCACAGGTTATTGTTATTTTATCTTTATGGTAAATGATTATTATATTTACAATCATGTTAACTCATTATACAGGCATACCATATTAGAGTTAAGAACTTCCTTATAGAATAATTATTTGCTTAAAAATTTTATTTATTATTTCTTTTAGTACATGAATGCTAATGATAACTTACATAATGTTTTCTGATCTAAAAATACCTTTATGTCCCTCCATTACCAAAAGACACATTCACTTATTTAATTTCAGTTCTTTGAAGAAGGCATTCCATTTACTGTGATTTCTATAATTTCTGTTAACAATCAGCCATAAATCCAATTGTCCCTTCTTTAATAGAAATGCATCTTTGGAAGTAAATCCTGTGGAGGCCATTTACTGACTTGTCAAAATAGAAGTTTTTAACTTTCAGAGTTGTTTGTGATGAGGCTCTAGGAACTCAGCAATTATATTTTGGGGTTTCCTACCCCAGGTCTCCTTCAGTGGTGGTTTCTCCTAGAGTCTCTACTGCAGGTACACCTTGCCTAGATGGTGGTTGATATATTCAGCTATAAATCCCCTCACTCACCTTTCACTAAATGAGTAGGAGGGGGAACAACTAACAGAGGAAAAATCCACAGACTGTGCCCTCTGCCATAGAGCTATTGGATATGGACATAAACAGCATGTCAGAAAGGGAATTCAGGGAAACAATTATCCAGGCAATGGCTATATTGGAGAAGACATAGAAACTCTAAGGGCAGAAGTGAAGGCTGATCTGGCACTACTAAAAAATTTTATCAGTGAGATCCAATTTAATCTAAATTTTCTAACAGCTAGGATAACCAAGGCCAAAGATTCAATTAGTGATCTAGAAGACAAACTAGTAGAAAACAAGCATCAGCAGGAGGCTTGGAACAATCAGCTTAGAAACCAGGAAAACAGAATTAGGGAAATAAATGATGACATGAAACATTCCAATGTCAGAATTATTGGGATCCCTGAGAGGGGTGGAGAGAGAGAGAAGGGAGAATATATAGGCAAACAAATTCTGGATGAAAACATTCCCAATCTGGGGAATGGAACAAGTATTCATGTCCTAGAGGCAGAAGGGACACTCCCCAAGGCTGGTGATCTAGAAAAATATCCAGACACTTCATTCTGAAATTCACAAATCATAATATTAGACAAGAGGTCTTAAGGGCAACTAGGGGGAAGAGATTCCTTAAACACAGAGGATGGTCCATCAGAATAATGTCAGACTTGTCCAAAGAAACATGGCAAGCCAGAAAGGGCTGGCAAGACACATTGAGGGCACTAAATGAGAAGAACATGCAGACAAAAATACTTTGTTCAGCAAGGCTGACATTCAGAATGGATGGAGAGATAAAGAGCTTCCAAGACTGGCAAGGTTTAAGAGAGTATGTGACCACCAAGCTGGCACTACAAGAAATATTAAGGAGGGTTATATAAAAGAAGAAAGAACTCAAGAGTGACACAGAACAGAAATTTACAGAGACAATCTATAGAAACAAGGACTTCACAGGCAAAAGGATATCAATAAAACCTTATCTTTCAGTAGTCACTCTCAGCATGAACGGCCTAAAAACTCCCATAAAATGGCACAGGGTTGCAAACTGCATAAAATGTCAGGACTCATCCATATGCTGTCTCCAAGAGACACATCTGGAACCTAAGGATACATCCAGACTGAAAGTGAAGGGATGGAGAACCATCTTTCATGCCAATGGGCCTCAAAAGAAAGCTGGGGTAGTAATTCTCATGTTAGATAAAATGGATTTTAAGGTAAAGACTGTAGTCAGAGATACAGAAGGACACTACATCATTCTTAAAGAGTCTATCCACCAAGCAGATCTAACAATTGTAAAGATTTATGCGCCCAATATGGGAGCAGCCAACTACATTAGCCAACTGTTAATCAAAATAAAGAGTCATATTGATAGGAATACATTAATTGTAGGAGACCATTAACGTGCCAATCTTAACAACAGACAGATCATCCAAACAGAAAAATCAATAAATAAACAAGAGCTAGGAATGACACATTGGACCGGATGGACCTCACATATATTTGTAAGACATCCCTCCCTAAAACAACAGAATACTCATTCTTCTTAAGCGCACATGGAACTTTCTCTAGAATAGATCACATAACTAGGTCACAAATCAGGGCTCAACAGATAACAAAAGATTGAAGCAATTCCCTGTATATTCTCAGACCACAATGCTTTGAAGCTGGAACTCAACCACAACAAAAAGTTTGGAAGGAATTCAAACACTTGGAAGCTAAAGACCATCCTGCTCAAGAATGTTTGGATTAACCAGGAAATCAAAGAAGAACTTAAACAATTCTTGGAAACCAATGAGAATGAAGACACATCAGTCCAAAACCTATGGGATATGTCATAGGTGGTCCTAAGGGGAAAATACATAGCTATCCAAGCCTCACTCAAAAAAAATTGAAAAATCTTGAATACACCAGCTCTCTATACACCTCAAAGAAATGAAAAATCAACAAAAAATTAAGTGAACCCCACACACAAGAAGGGAAATAATCAAGATTAGAGCAGAGATCAATGAGTTAGAAACTAGAGATAGAGTAGAACACATCAATGGAACTAGAAGCTAGTTCTTTGAAAGAATCAATAAGATCGATAAACCACTGGGCAAACTAATCCAAAAGAAAAGAGAGAGGGCCCAAATTAATAAACACTTAATTAATAAAATTATGAATGAAAAGGGAGAAATAACAACTAATACCAAGGAAATAGAAACAATCATCAGTAATTATTATCAACAGTTATATGCCAGTATGTCATGCAACCTAGATGAAATGGATGCATTCCTGGAAACCTTTAAACTTCCAAGACTGAAACAGGAAGAAATTGACAACCTGAATAGACCAATATCTAGTAATGAGATTGAAGCAGTGACCAAAAACCTCCCAAGAAACAAGAGCTCAGGACCTGATGGATTCCCTGGGGAAGTCTACCAAACATTCAAAGAAGAAATAACACCTATTCTCCTGAAGCTGTTTCAAAAAATAGAAACAGAGAAGATGGCGGAGAAGTAGCAGGCTGAGACGACATCAGCCAGCAGGAGATCAGCTAGATAGCCTATCAAACCATTCCGAACACCTATGAATCCAATAGGAGATCAAAGAGAAGAAAAGCAACAATTCTAGAAACAGAAAATCGACCACTTTCTAAAAGGTAGGACCAGGGGAGAAGTGAATCCAACACGATGGGAAGATAGACCCCAGGGGGAGGGGCCGGCTCCCTGCAAGTGGCGGAGCACAAAATCAGGACTTTTAAAAGTCTGCTCCACGGAGGGACATCGCTCCAGAGGCTAAAGTGGGGTGAAGACCTCACGGGGACAGCGTGGACTCAGGTCCCGCGGGGTCACAGAAGGATCGGGGGTGTCTGAGTGTTGCAGAGCTCACAGGTATTAGAGCCGGGAAGCCGGCTGCGGAGACTGAGCCAAGGATTCCTAGTGGTCTGTGACACAGACTGGTGCTCTGTGGCATGGGCCGGTGCTCTGTGCAAGGGGTACCCCCAAGATCCGGGGAGACTCCGACCCGGGAGAGCTCAGGGATCTACGGGGTTCAGAGACTCCAGGTGGGACTCTGCCAGAGACAGAGACGCTTGGTCACAGGCTGGATGAGCTTGGAGCGCTCCCAGGAGCCAGTGAGACGGGACTGCTTACCCACAATTTTCTCTGAGGCGCGCGCGGTCTCCGAGTGCAAACGGGGGCTGGGGAAACCGGAGGAATTAAACGCTTTTCTGTGAAGGCGCACTGAAGACTGGGGCCCTTAGCTCTCGGATCCTCTGAACCGGAGATTGGGAGGCCGCCATTGTCATTCCCGTCCTCCGGAACTCTATGGAAAGCGTTCAGGGAACAAAAGCTCCCGAAAGGGAACCGGAGAGGATTACTTAGCCCAGCCCCTGGTAAGGGTGGTGCAATTCCGCCTGGGGCAAAGACACTTGAGAATCATTACAACAGGCCCTTCCCCCAGAAGACCAAGTTCACTTAACAAGGAGAACAGCGGATTCTTATCTGGACAAAATGACAAGGCGGAAAAACTCACCACAAAAAAAAGAGCAGGAGACAGGACCTAAGGCTAGGGACCTAATCAATACAGACATTGGTAATATGTCAGATCTGGAATTCAGGATGACGATTCTCAAGATTCTAGCCGGGCTCGAAAAAGGCATGGAAGATATTAGAGAAACCCTGTCAGGAGAAATAAAAGCCCTTTCTGGAGAAATAAAAGAACTAAAGTCTAATCACGTTGAAATAAAAAAAGCTATTAATGAGGTGCAATCAAAAATGGAGGCTCTTACTGCTAGGATAAATGAGGCAGAAGACAGAATTAGTGATATAGAAGACCAAATGACAGAGAATAAAGAAGCTGAGCAAAAGAGAGACAAACAACTACTGGACCACGAGGGGAGAATTCAAGAGATAAGTGATACCATAAGACGAAACAACATTAGAATAATCGGGATTCCGGAAGAAGAAGAAAGAGAAAGAGGAGCAGAAGGTATACTGGAGAGAATTATTGTAGATAATTTCCCTAATATAGCAAAGGGAACAAGCATCAAATTCCAGGAGGTGCAGAGAACACCCCTCAAAATCAATAGAATAGGTCCAAACCCCGTCATCTAATAGTAAAATTTACAAGTCTTAGCGACAAAGAGAAAATCCTGAAAGCAGCACGGGACAAGAAGTCTGTAACATACAGTGGTAAAAATATTAGATTGGCAGCAGACTTATCCACAGAGACCTGGCAGGCCAGAAAGAACTGGCATGATATATTCAGAGCATTAATGAGAAAAACATGCAGCCAAGAATACTTTATCCAGCTAGGTTATCATTGAAAATAGAAGGAGAGATAAAAAGCTTCCAGGACAAACAAAAACTGAAAGAGTTTGTAAACACCAAACCAGCGCTACAGGAAATATTGAAAGGGGTCCTCTAAGCAAAGAGAGACCCTAGAAGTATTATCAGAAAGGAACACAGACAATATACAGTAACAATCACTTTACAGGCAATACAATGGCACTAAATTCATATCTCTCAATAGTTACCCTGAACGTAAATGGGCTAAATGCCCCAAACAAAAGACACAGGGTTTCAGAATGGATAAATAAACAAAACCCATCCATATGCTGCCTACAAGAAACTCATTTTAGATCCGAGGACACTTCCAGATTGAAAGTGAGGGAGTGGAAAACAATTCACCATGCTAATGGACATCAGAAGAAAGCTGGGGTGGCAATCCTTACATCAAATCAATTAGATTTTAAGCCAAAGACTATAGTAAGAGATGAGGAAGGACACTATATCATACTCAAAGGGTCTGTCCAACAAGAAGATCTAACAATTTTAAATATCTATGCCCCTAACATGGGAGCAGCCAACTATATAAACCAATTAATAACAAAATCAAAGAAACACATTGACAAGAATACAATAATAGTTGGAGACTTTAATACACCCCTCACTGAAATGGACAGATCATCGAAGCAAAAGATCAACAAGGAAATAAAGGTCTTAAATGACACACTGGACGAGATGGACATCACAGATATATTCAGAACATTCTACCCCAAAGCAACAGAATACACATTCTTCTCTAGTGCCCATGGAACATTCTCCAGAATAGATCACATCCTGGGTCATAAATCAGGTCTCAACAGGTATCAAAAGATTGGGATCATTCCTTGCATATTTTCAGACCACAATGCTCTGAAGCTAGAACTCAATCACAAGAGGAAATTTGGAAAGAGCACAAATACATGGAGACTCAACAGCATCCTTCTAAAAATGAATGGGTCAACCAGGAAATTAAAGAAGAATTGAAAAACAACATGGAAACAAATGATAATGAAAACACAATGGTCCAAAATCTGTGGAACACAACAAAGGCAGTCCTGAGAGGAAAATATATAGCGATACAAGCCTATCTCAAGAAACAGCAAAGGTCTCAAATACACAACCTAACCCTACACCTTAAGGAACTCGAGAGAGAACAACAAAGAAAGCCTAAACCCAGCAGGAGAAAAGAAATAATAAAGATCAAAGCAGAAATCAATGAAATAGAAACCAAAAAAAAAAAAAAAAAAAACAATTGAACAAATCAATGAAACTAGGAGCTGGTTCTTTGAAAGAATTAATAAGATTGATAAACCCCTGGCCAGACTTATCCAAAAGAAAAGAGAAAGGACCCGAATAAATAAAATCATGAGTGAAAGAGGAGAGATCACAACCAACACCAAAGAAATAGAAACAATTATAAGAACATATTATGAACAACTCTATGCCAACAAATTCGACAATCTGGAAGAAATGGATGCTTTCCTAGAGAGATATAAACTGCCAAAACTGAACCAGGAAGAAATAGAAAACCTGAGTAGGCCCATCACCAGTAAGGAGATTGAAACAGTCATCAAAAATCTCCAAAGAAACAAAAGCCCAGGGCCAGATGGCTTCCCAGGGGAATTCTACCAAACATTTAAAGAAGCATTAATTCCTATTCTCCTGAAACTGTTCCAAAAAATAGAAATGGAAGGAAAACTTCCAAACTCATTTTATGAGGCCAGCATCACCTTGATTCCCCAAACCAGACAAGGATCCCATCAAAAAAGAGAATTACAGACCAATATCCTTGATGAACATAGATGCGAAAATTCTCACCAAAATACTAGCCAATAGGATCCAACAGTACATTAAAAGGATTATTCACCACGACCAAGTGGGATTTATTCCAGGGCAGCAGGGTTGGTTCAACATCCGCAAATCAATCAATGTGATACAGTACATTAACAAAAGAAAGAACAAGAACCATATGATACTCTCAATAGATGCTGAAAAAGCATTTGA
>ML104108.1:0-21413 GCA_003697995.1 Taxidea taxus jeffersonii
CGCCCCGACAGTGGCAGCAACACTTAAGAAAAGTATCTGGAGGGCGCCTGGGTGGCTCAGTGGGTTAAAGCCTCTGCCTTCAGCTCAGGTCATGATCTCAGGGTCCTGGGATCGAGTCCCGCATCGGGCTCTCTGCTTAGCGGGGAGCCTGCTTCCTCCTCTCTCTCTCTCTGCCTGCCTCTCTGCCTACTTGTGATCTCTCTCTGTCGAATGAATAAATAAAATCTTAAAAAAAAAAAAAAGAAAGAAAAGAAAAGTATCTGGAAAACAAGAGCTTCCAGAGTCACTGACAAAGGGGACTTCCTGGAGTTTAATCCTGAACCACTACTTTCTGTCAAATTCCGCCATGAGACGGAAACTTTGTTTCCATTAGTTCAAAATTCGCAGTAGGCATGCTGACAAAGGAATGCTATAACCTCCCGGATTCACTTTAAAATAATCCCAGGAGGCAAGGAGGGAGCGGCAAGAGAAGGGCCTAGAAAAAAAGTGACTGGCACAACTGGCGGTCTGTTGCTAACTCCTAACAGGTGACAGGTGTGTGTGGGGGGTTGTCGTACTACTTTCTCTAATATGACAAGTCTCAGGGCTCCATAAAGAAGTTTTTTTTTTTTCAAATTAGTGACATAAAACCTACAGCAGCTAAAAGCAAGAGCAGGCAGGAGGAGCCCCTCTCTATGCCTCCCTCAGCTCCTGCCCTGCTCCGGAGCCCTGTGGCAACACCCCATCCCACCTGCCACTCTGGAGGCACCAGCTTCTCTGGTCACCTGCCCCAGCTTTTCCTGCAAGTTCTAATATCCTACCCATTGCCTAGTGCTCACTCTACTTTTCGGGTGTCTTGGTGAGATGTCTGGAAACGGGGAGGAAGGGGGTCCTCTGAGGGAGGGCCTCCTAGGGAAGAGGGCTCCCCACATCAAGAAACCGTGGCTCAGCTCTCCCGGCCGACCCCACACGGGGACCACTGCTGCGGGACAACTTCCATTCCCTCCTCCTGGGCACCCTGATCTCGCCTGTAAGACGACGGTCTTGGACAAGAATCACATTATTTCCTCAAGCTCTAAGATTTTAGGCTGCAAACAAATCAACGCTCAACACAGCTGACCTCTTTCAGCTGAAATGTCCACATAAAAACACAAATAAAGACAAACTGGTGTAACCAAGAAGATCTTGCTCCTGAGCATGTCCAAATGTGCAGGTGGCTTCCAGGCCTGGCCCTCACCATTGACATTTTCCCCATTTTGAAACAGAACACATTCCGGTTGTCACTTTTGCCCTACTTGATTTCCTTGAGTAAATGGAAACAAATTTAAATTCCACCGAACTTCAAATTCAACCTGAGTAACTGAAACAAACACAAATTTTTCTCAAAGCTCAGTAATCAGGCTCAACTTTTCAGTTCAGACGATTTAACCAAAGCAACACGGTAGCTCAGGAAACTTAATGGGCATTTCTGATTCTTGACTAGGTTCCTTCAGTTGTTATCCGAAACTTTAAAGAAATGAAGAACTTTTATTTTCAAAAAGCATTATTCCCAATTAACTCCATGCAGTAATTATTTCTCTCAGAATTTATGTTTTATTGAATAAAATTAAACCCTGTTCTTAGTGACCCAAAAATTTGCAGAAAAAAATATAGTTAAGATTTCTACTTCCTGGATTTCATTTAAAATTTCTCTCCTTAGAACCACGTGTGCTAGAAGGCACGTGCACCACTCACGCCTCCATGAACTGGCCCTGTCCTCATGGTTGGCCAGGACTTCCTGAGCGCCTGCATGAGCCATGCCTGGGTTTGAGCATGTGTAGACGCAACTCTCCCACCATCATGCAGCGCACCCTTTAGAGCCACCAATTTGACAAACAAGAAAATCAGTGTTGTCGTGGAAGTTTCTAGCATCAACAAATCAAAGTGGGCAATAGCTAGAGGGTGGGAAGGAGAAGTAACTCTCCTCCTACTCACACCAACCGTCCAAGGCTGTCACCCCTTTGGTGCAGAGGGAAGTAAACACCAAGAGGCCAATGAACTCCCAAAGTTTGTTAGTCTCAAAGTTCACCCAGCTTGTTCTGAAAAACCCATTTCTAGAACTGTCTTGCCAGGGTGAAGATGAGGTGGGTAGGTGGTCTGGTCAGCTGCGTTACTACTTGCCTGGTGAGCCTCTGGGCAAAGCACTTCCTAACTGGCTGACCCAAGTGTTTCAGAGTGTCTGATGCACTCTGATAGAGCTCTCTCTTTTTCCTTTAAAGATTATTTATTATTTCTTTATTTGTCAGAGAGAGAGAGAGCCCAAGCAGGGGGAGCAGCAGGCAGAGGGAGAAGCAGGCTCCCTCCTAAGCAAGGAGCTCAGGATCCTGGGATCCTGGGATCATGACCTGAGCTGAAGGCAGATGCTTGCTTGACTAAGCCACTCCAGGTGTCTCACCGTGACAGATTTCTTGTCACTTTTTCTTCTTGACCATCCAATCAACAATGAAGGAAACCATCTCAACATGGTTTTGATCCTCACAGGGCAAGAACCAAGGCAAAGGCAAAGTCAAAGATCACAGGTGGTAAGAAAGCAATGTTCAGCTCAGGGGGGACCATACATTTAAAAAACAGGAAGGAAATGCCATTCCTCAGTCTCTGACAACACATGCCTCCAGAGGTCGAGCACAGTCCAGGCTGCCTGTGCCAAGTCAGGCTCTGCTCCCTCGGTACACAGCCAGCCCCGGGCTAACCCTAACCAGCCGCAACCAGTGGACAGTCCTGCAAAGGGCAGCCGCCACCCACCTACCCCATCTTGACAGATCTTGGCAGAACTAAAGGCTACTCTCCAGTCCTACCCCGCAGTTTGAGGGTAAAAGCTATTTGCTTCTAGAGATTTGTAGATTTCTGAATTCCTGTTTTATATATATTCTCCTTTGATCAGACTGAATGCATGTGGTCCCAAGTCTAGGCTAACACACATTTTTAGCACCAAGGCTCACAATGAAGTTGTAAAATCAAAATATCTAATTCCAATAAACATCTACATACTTCCCAACAGTTAACCATTTTGTAAACTCGGCTTTATTTGCAACTGAAGTTTACCAGGATCTGGGTTAAGGCTGCTAGAGAACTACCATAAAATTCAAAAGGCAGAACAGCAGAAATAGGCAACTGTCCAATTGATGGTGAAATTTATTAATGTATGAATAAATTAAAGCCTATGGAACTAATATCTATATTCTGCCTCATTCAGCAACAGCCCACACCTGTTAACTCCTTTTGGGGCTCCTTTAAGGACTGAATTCAAGTTCAATCTGAAGAAATGGGAAAAGTGGACAAGTTAATAAGTACCTTATAAAAAAGGCAAGCTCTCCTATAATGAAATCTAAATCAAATAATGCCTTATAGGTCTACCACATTTTCCCATGAAAAAACATTCCTGTAGCCAGGTGGTTCACTCTTTGGAAAACCTACTCATTCTGTCGTCTATGACTCTCACTTCAACGAGAGAATAAGACGTTGAATGGCAGTCCCTGGGCACAGGAACACACAAACTAGATAAGGAGAGAAAATTGCTAGTGGAAAAAAAAAATTGCTACCCACCCCCCACTCCACAGGAATGTGGATTATTTATTAGCCAAAGCAGGGCTCTAAAGCGCAAGATCGGAAAAGAAAATCTCTTTAGAGTTTAGTTCAAGAAACCTGAATAAGGCGCACCTGGGTGGCTCAGTGGGTTAAGCATCTGCCTTGGGCTCAGGTCAGCATCCCAGGGTCCTGGGACTGAGCCCCGGGCTGGGCTCTCTGCTCAGCAGGGGGTCTGTTTCTCCCTCTGCCTCCACAGCCCCCACCCCACCGCCACCAGGCTTGTGTGTTCTCTCTCGCTCAGACAAATAAATAATCTCAGGGGAAAAAAAGAGAAAGAGAAAGGTGAACGATACCTCTACTAGCCTTTATCACTGAAACAGGGTGTGAAGCAAATTGTGGTAACAGTGCCTGGCCCGTCAGTCAAAACCTGCTATGGTCCCTGAGCTGTCTGGCAAGCAGGTGAGTGACAGCCATCTACGGAAGGACAGGAAAGACATGTGCTACAAGTATACTGTGGCAAGTACAAGACACTGTACGAGTCTATAGCATGATTCATCACAACAATACTTACTGTGTTCTTGGGCCCTAGCGTGTCGTAGGTGCTCACTTAGTATCTGGGGAAGGAACCAAACAAATGAACCCTCTAAGAGACAGCTGCTCAGAACAGCAGAGACCCCAGCATCAGCCCTGAAGGCAGCTGCAACTAAAGAACTGGGGACCAGTCCCCGCCGGCTGGAGGGGCACTGGGAAAGGCAGCAGGGGCAGTGTCCCTTCTACCTTCTAAACAGCCATCACGGTAGCCAGGAGGACAGAGCAGGCAGGCAGCCCACTGGCCACCCCCCCAACCCCCGCCCGGCCCAGGGCTTCCCACTGGTGCAAGGAAACAGGGCTCTATCGGCCTCAGGGGTCGCCAGTGGCCGCAAACAACCCCTGTGCTGACCTCAGCATGCGGGACAACTATTTTCATTTTCTATCTGTGTCATGATACGACAACTATCAACATAGAGTACTAAAAAAAAACAAGTTCTGCCCCTCAAAACAGCAAGATTCTCTCCACTCCACTCCACCCCACTAACCCTAAGAACACCTTTATGGTCACCTAATCAAACAAGGTATTAAACTAAAAATCAAAGTACCAACCGGGGGGTTTAAAGAAAAGTAACACCGACAGCAGAAATTTCCCCCCAAAGCAGGTTTCTACAACAGCGGCAAGGCAGGGATCCATGTTCTTGCTCCCTGGCATCCCCTAAAGGTTAAGGACGCCTGCCCTGGGGAAGGGGGTCTCCCCGCCGGCGCTCCCCCGCCTCACACGCCCGCCACACGGGCCTCCCGTCCAAAGACCCAAAGACGTCGCCGCTCACGGGAACGACCGCCCTCACCAAGGAGCTCTCCCCAGTTTTCATCCCCAAACATCCTCTTTTCAACATACACTCTCAGGAACGATCAGCTCATGACCGGTTACGAGCTAAAAGCCTGAGGGGACGATGCGGTGTGACCAGCAAAGAATATCCGGGACAGGAGAGGCAGCGGACGCGCGACGGTTTCACTCAGTCAGCCAGGCCTTCAGAAAGGTCTTCGGCGGCAACAAACGCGGATGGATGCGGTTTCCACGAGGCACTAGACGCGGCCTTCCAGAGCGAATCCTTCGGCAGTGCTCCTCGCACCGCCGCACCGTGAAGCCGCGCGCAGCACAGCAGCAGCGAAGTACCGCACCGCCGGCCCCGCCGACGGGGCGCAGAGAACACTCAGAAGGGAACGGAGGACCCCCCGACAGGGACACATGGGCAGGTCGGCTTTTCTTCTCTTTTCTAAGATTTTACTTATTTATTTGTTTACTTGAGAGGGGGAGGGGGGGAGAACTCGAGTGGGGTTAAGCAGAGAGGGAGAAGCAGACTCCTCGCTGAGCAGGGAGCCCGACCCAACTCGGGGCTCCATCCCGGACTCCAGGGTCATGATCTGAGCCGAAGGCAATCGCTCCACCAACTGAGCCACCCAGGCGACCTGGGTAACAATTTTCAACTGCGAGGGCTTCAAAGAATATCTGGTTAAAACTTACCCTTGGGGGATGACGACCGGCGGGGCAGGGGGCGAAAGCGAGAAATACAGCAAATCAGCTGGAGAGCGACCCTGGGCTCTCCTGGGCGCTCAGGCCGAACCGCGCACCCCCCCACCCCCGGCGGCACTTGGCCAGGCACACGCGGGGCACGTGATACCGTCGGACAAGAGGGCTCAGGCCGCAAAGACCAGCCCGCACGGGCCAAAAAGCCAACCCCATGCCTGTTTTTGAAAAAACAAAGCAAACTAAAGTTTTATGGAAGCCCAGACACAAACGGGGTTCGTTCGGACAAGCAGCAGGCTGCAGTCACGCGTATGGACTCGGGCTATCTCCCTGGTTTCAGGGCAGCTCTCTGCTCAGGGTGAGCTGTGTGGTCTCGGGCACTTTAATGACACCTCTCTGTGCCTCGGCTGTACCGTCTCTAACGCAGACTGACAGCACCTCCTCGTAGAGTTGAGAGAAGATTAAACAAACCCACAACGTAAACCAGGAGGAGGATATCCTACTGTCGGGGCTGGCTAGGACGTTGTTATCGCTTGGTCTGGGGAGGAACGTTTCACGTTAGATGGGATTTCTTTCCGAGGTTGCTTAGGGTAATAACAAAATAAATGAATGTTTTTTCGGACCGTGTGTGATGGTGGGGAGTGATTCAGACAGGTAGGATCAGAGGGAGGGGCCAGCTGGAGACAATGGCATTGGATTATGAGACATTTCCAGAGGAACATAATAAACTCGAGACAGACCCCATCGTGCGCATTTACCACTTACAGCAGCGCTTGTAACGGGCCACTGTTTTCGAGCTGTCCCAGCGAACAACAAACATTTCCAGTTCTCGCTTCGGGTTGTTTTCTAGCCTTAAAAACAATACTCAGAATGTTCATTTCAATCTTAATATATATCATAAGCAGGAACAATGTAACACCAGCATACCCCAGGCCTAAACTTCCTGGGGTGGAATTTAAACCAAAACAGGGAAGAATATGCCTACAAAGAAAAGAAACTGAGGGGACTCCCGCCTGTAAGCTGGCCGTGACACAGCACCAAGTGCTCCATCCTGACGTGGCTTCAACCCTGCCCGACATGTTCACTGGCCCGAAGGGTCCAGCCTGTTTCTTCACATGCTGACAAACACATGAAGCCACGCACTCACAACAGAGGGCATGGAAAGACAATGCAGTTTCATACACCACGGGCAAAAATTTGCCAAATAATTTAAAAGCCAGAAGTATTCGTTCTTTTCAATGACATAAAGAACCAGAACTAACCCAGAGTATGGCCATATCATTTGTAAAGCCCAAAGCATTTTCTCTTGGCAATCTACCGTGGTTGGGAGAAAGCCAAGAAAAGCAGTTTTCGTGGAAAGACATGGCTGCATTCAGTTGTCTGCTATCACCCGCTTGCTCTTGGAATCCTTCCAGTACCTCAACTTGGCAAATAAAGAGTAAGCAGAAACATGCAACACATCGCCTGGGCCATGCAGAGTTACCTGGAGCAAGAGAACTGGGCATGGGGGCGGCGCGGCCCACCTCCTGGACTCAACTCTTAACACTGCTGCCAACCTGGGAATTATTCATGGAAATCCACAGCCCTCAACTCTGGACAGTTCCCTGAGACCAATAAATCACAACTGGAAGATCGGTTAAGAGTATTTAGTGACGCTCATGGTATTTCACTTGGAGGATACATGACCAGAATGTGACTTAGAAACAACAATGGAAACTGCTAAAAGGAAGGTGATGGGACAGCAAATCACGGCCAAGGCTTTTGTGGCCTGAGGCCTCATCTGTATTCATCCAGAATTCACTCTAGAAGCTTCTAGCAACAAAACCAGTACCTTAACAGAGTCGGGGCTACTTCGGCATGTCATAGCAGTTAGATACACCAGCTCTCCAGGGTGTGGCCCTTGACAGCTCACTGGCAAAAGCACCAGGCCAAGGTCAGCGGGACATGGTCTGCAACCGTGGTTCTGCACTCATCTGCTGTGTGACAAACCCCTTGCCCACCCCCCCCAGTCCTAGTTCTCCTCGGATGTACAACATGGAGCATTCAGATGACCACCTGGTGATCTTCTGAGCCTAAATCTGATGACTTTTTTTGGTTTTAAACAATCAGTGCTTGAATCGCTATGAAGTCCACACTCCTAGAAAGCCCAGCTACTCACAGTGGGTGACAAGTGGAGACTTAGAGCTGAGCCAAGTGCCAGGACCTGTGGGGATCCAGAACGCTGAGGACCTCCCTGCCACCCACAATGCACAGGGCCCAGGCCTTCCACAGCTCTGCACCCTCAGTAGGTCACCATCCCACAGCAGGTCACAGGCACAACAATCCCAGGTGGGAACAATGAAACTGCCATCAATTCCTTCCCCCCAGTGCTCCCAAGTTCAAATATCTTCTTAGGCAGAGAAGCAGCCTCTTTAGGATTGAGTACTCCCTGAAAGCAAATTAAAGCCCAAAGCAACCGTGGAGAGAAAAGAGAAAGGAGGAGAAGACGATAAAAGAATAAGAGGGGAAAGGGGAAAAAAGAAAAGCATTTTATTCTACGAAGAGCGAATCCTGATGAAGATGAGTTTACACCGCAGCTCCGCTGTGGCACGATGGAAGAGACCCAGGCTCTCAGTATCCACTCAGTGACCCAAGCCGCCAGCCCAAGCCCTCTGCAGGCAGCGCGCAGGCATTTCCCGTCCCGCAAAAAGGGAGGCAACGGCCCCGAGGGAGCACAGAGGAATCAGGAATAAGGCGATGTCCACACAGGGAAGGGCAGGTGAAGGTGGGACTGAACACACAAAGAAGGCTTTGGGGAAGTGAGCGCATGATTACTATGTTAGCGGAGAAAGAAAGCTGAGGAAAATTCAGAACATTATGTTCTTCTACCACCTTGGGACAGGAAAACAGACTAAGTGCTTCAAACAGCCAGGGTGACAGACAAGCCCCAGGAGGCAGGCACAAAGACCCAAACCCGGGGCTTCCAGTGGCGTCCTCCTACCCAGCCTCTCGGGCCTCCGCTGCAAGACGACATGAGGGGAGAAAGTACGGTGCTGCCCAGCTCAGGCAACACCACAAATCTCAAACCACGAGACACACTCAAAGACAAAGCACTGTTTCACACACACGTGACTCCACTTCTAACCACACAGAGCTGTGAGAATGCTTCCGAAATACGCTCAGTGCGGCCCAATGTCTCCAGTATTGCCCACTGGGGATTCCGGAGAGGAGGTGAGCAGGGCCTCGGGGGACGCCCAGAGTCACCTTCACGCGCCACGCTCTGCACCCGTGGTCACAAATGAGGTACTGGATAGCAAGGGGAGAGTGTGAAGGCGATGGAAGGCAGTCGTGGCACAAGTAAAACTCTTCTTTTACTATAAAAACTCATTACTGACGAAGGGAAAATGTCCCTTGAACATTAATTGTTAATGAAAGGATACAAAACATGTAGCCCCTACAACCAGCAGATGTGCGTGCACACACACTGCAAGAACACCACATTTTCTTTCTTTTCTTCTTAGTGAGCTCTACGTCCAACATGGGGCTTGAACTTACGACCCTGAGGATCAGGAGCCACAGACACTACCAACTGAGCCAGCCAGGTGTCCCGAACACCAACATATTTAATAGTGGTAACTCTACAGAGTTTACAAGCAATTTTTAAAAGTTTTTTCTTAAATATTTTCTACATTATTCAAATTCTCTAGACAAGGCATTATTTCATCATAAGGAGTAAAGTTGTTTTTTAAAGCTATCCTCTACTCAAATATTCTGAGTGCCCACAGTGATCACATGACCCACTGTTGGGCTGCCCATCTGTATTTGAAATATTAATTTAAGCTGTCATCAGACACTGATAAAACTAGGTAGATCAAACTGATTATGACTGCCAGAGATTACTCTTGGATGGTAATTTAATCAAATCCACCCTGGTTGTAACATGGCTAAGTTGTCACACTCTACTCTAATGGATTCTAGATGTGGCCAGAAAAAGCCTGAACAACACTCAGCCACTCAGCCAGGTCCTACCACTCTCTGCAAAGAAGACTTTAGAGAGGAAAATACAGTCAACAGCCAATCACGATATGAAAAGCTGCACACCCGCTCTACTGGTTATGTTCAAACCTGGAAACTGCACAGTGGGTTCCTGGTACAACAAAGGCACAGTTACCCCATTATCTGTACTTCGGTCCATAGTTCAGGCCATCAGGGCTACCGTTCCGTTCGAACCCATGTGGAACCTGAGCTCTGGAGAGCAACAGGCAGGAGACTGGATCACCAGGGATTTACCAGAATGTCTTTGGCTCCCAGGTTTAGACAGGTTTGTAAGTAGAAAGTACTTATTTGAGGAGGAGGGCATCCAGCAGCTATCCTGTCCGCCCACCTCTCACTAAAGCCCACCTGCCTCCCACCTGAGCTCTGAGCACTGATGCTCTGATCTTTGGGACAGTCGTGTCTGGAAGGCTGCGGCAATACGCATGCTTACTGACCGTGGGCTGATGCCTCGTAAGCATCTTCCAGGAGGGAAACACGCTGGGACAGCGGAGGTGCCCAGCACGCTGGACCGTGTCCTCCCGAGCCCAAGGAGAGACACAAGCTACAAGGGAATCAGACACGTGAGGTAAGTGGCCGGCACGGACAGGGAGTGCTAAGTGGGGTCTGGAGGGGGCAAAGGGTCCCTGGCCCGGGACACAAATGGCTCAAGAGCTCACACCTAAGCTGGGCTGAACAGTAACAGTGACCTCCAACTGTGGGAACTACTGTTCTGCATCCTCACTGCCTGCCGGAACACAGAAGACCTGGCAGGAAGGGGTCTGCGTACACACTAGGCATAGAGAATTTTTCATTCCTGCGCCCCCAAGTCTACTCTCCTCACATAGCCACAACAGGACGAGATGAGCAGCCATCTGGCCAGGGAGAGGTCTCAGGTATTCAATAGAATAAAGACTGCAAAGAGCAGGGGTGAGCAAGGTATGAATGCCGATGGTCACTGTCAACAGTGAGCACGGTCTCAGTGGAGCCCATTCTCCACACGAACAGCCAGGGAAGAGTGTGCTGTGAGTCTCCGATCAGATCCCGACAGACTCCATCCCAGAGTCACAGCCCCGCGTCTCCAGGTCGCTCCCACCTCCACACACCTTCCCTCCAACGAGCCACACGTAGCAGAAGCGCACCTGGGCACAGCCACACCCTGCCACCTTCCAGCACAAATGTCACGCAGGCCAGCGCTTCGCATTGCACAGTAAATCTCCAGACATAATGTGCCATGTTAGGAGGGAGGGGAGACAGGATGCCCTGTAACCTCCCCTTGGTCTGTCCCTTATCTCTGTGGCCCGTCAGCCCGGTTGCTGCCCACTGAGACCACACAGTCTCGCAAGCCGAGTGCACAGGGCTGCTCGGACCTCCTGTCTCTGACTCACATGGGAGAGCGCACAGGAAGCCGATCTGGAAACCGCAAAGCGCTGTGCAATCTGGAGGTGGCTCTAAGATCTCTTTCCAAAACTAGAGCACGGAAAATCTCTAACATCAGACAGGATTCTTTACAGTGAATACTTTCCTGTAACGCTGAAAAGCAGGCATGTGCCCTAATGTAACAATTCACAAAGTCAGTAATTCCAAGACTGTGTTTGAAATTGGCATTTCCTAGGACTATTTATCTATTGTCCTGTTCTAGGATTGAAGATGGCTTGTTTTCCAGTTCACTCTTCACACTTGGCAGAAAAACGCGAACTGAGTAATTCGGCTCATTACTGAGGGCACCAAGTTTCCACCTGGTAGATAACCCAGCAACCACTGCAACACGTCACCTCAGATTACCGCCATTTTCACAAGTCACAAACCACAGTGCCGCATTCCCATCCTCAAACATGCAATAATATGCACAGGTGTACGTATATAGAACTATGGCCTGGAATTACAATCCAATGGTAATTATTTACATCTTCTGAACAGTGTCATCAACATTGAATGTAGAGCTCTGATGAGGTGCTGCTCCGAGCACTATGCACACTCGCCTCATTAGAACATTCAGGAAAGGTGCGTATTCCTCAACAGACACCTGCCCCCACAAAAGGGAATCTCTGCCTACACAGAATGCATTTTATCAAGCAAATCAAAGATGATCAAAGATGCATGGGGGAAAACTCCATTTTAACTGAATCCATTCTTTCCCCTCCCCTGCCTGCCTATTTTGTAATCTGCCTTTAATTACTTTTTATTGGAAGTACAATTAACACACAATGTTACATTAGTTTCAGGTGTACAACATATTGATTCAACGATTCTATACGTTTCTCTATGCCCAACGCGGGAAGTGTGGTCACTACCTGCGACTACACAACGGGATCACGGTCTTGCTGTCTGTGCTCCCTATGCTGCGCTTCTTATCTCTGTGACTTATTTATTTTATAACTGGATGCTTGGATGCTTAATCCCCTTCATCTATGTTACCCGGCCCATCTACTAACCTCTCCTCTGGCAATCAGCAGCTTATTCTCTGTATTTAAGAGTCTATTTTTTGTTTGTTCATTAATTTTTTTAATATTCCACATATAAGTGAAATCATATGGCATTTGTCTTACTCTGACTTACTTTACTTAGCATAATACCCTCTAAGTCCATCCATGTTGTTGTAAATGGCAAGATCTCTTTCTTTTTTTATGGTGGAGTGATACTCCACTTAAAATGTATGCATACAGTGCATACAGGGGCGCCTGGGTGGCTCCATAGGTTAAAGCCTCTGCCTTCGGCTCAGGTCATGATCCCAGGGTCCTGGGATCGAGCCCCGCATTGGGGGGGGGGGGGAGGTTCTGCTCAGCAGGGAGCCGGCTTCCCTCTCCCTCTCTGCCTGCCTCTCTGCCTACTTGTGATCTCTGTCTGTCAAATAAATAAATAAAATCTTTAAAAAACAACAAACGTATAAATACATACATACACACAACCACATTTTTTTTTACCCATTCATCTATTGATGAATACTGGATTGCGTCTGAGTGAATACATCTTTATTTAAAAATTACTAAGACAAAACCTCTGGTTTAAGGTCCAGCCACACCCACTATCTGAACCCCTGACCCCTGGTAGGAGGCAGTTTTCTGGTTATATGGACCTTCAAAGGTTTACATAAACAATACAGAAAAATCATAGTAGAAAAAATACAAGGTAGAATTTAAAATGAATAGAAGTTAATAATAAATGAATCAAATCTATATGTATTCATTTTTAATAATACCAAATTTTTTTTAAGATTTTATAGAGAGAGAGAGAGCGAGCACAGGCAGACAGAGTGGCAGGCAGAGGGAGAAGCAGGCTCCCTGCCGAGCAAGGAGCCCGATGTGGGACTCGATCCCAGGATGCTGGGATCATGACCTGAGCCGAAGGCAGCCGCTTAACCAACTGAGCCACCCAGGCATCCCTTTTTTTAAGATTTTAGTTTTAAGTAATCTCTACAAGCAACATGGGGCTTGAACTCAAAAAGCCTGAGATCAAGAGTCACACACTCCACCCACTGAGCCCGCCAGATGCCCCAAGACATTTAGATTTTTAAACTGTTAAATTTCATTTCATTTATTTTAACAACCTATGAAAAAGAGACAAATCTCCCATCCAGAAGCATTCCAAATAAATTATATAGACACTCCAGCATAAGAGAGGTAGGCACACCCCTCACCCTTAAGGGGTGGACTATGCCCAGTGTGACTTCCTTCAAAACAGGGCAGGAAGGAAGGGGGAAGAAGGAAGAAGGCTACAGAGAGACACTTGGTAGACATGACCTCAGACAGGTGATCAAGGGCAACGCCGGCCATTATGATGAGCCATGCTGACAGTATGTGCGCTTGATGTGATAAAAATGGTACTTTGTCTCTACCGTCTTCCTTCAGTAGCCCCAAAGTCCATAACCTCAGTCTTATCATGGGAAAACATCAGAAAAACCCCAGTACAGGAGCATTCTAAGTATACCTGACTGGTCCTCTTCAAAACTGTCAAAGTCATTAAAAACAAGTAAAGTCTGAAAAACTGTCACAGCCAAGAGCAGTGAGCCTAAGAAGACATAATGTGGTATTCTGGATGGGATCTTAACTGAAACAAAAAGAGGACATTAGTGGATAATTAAGGAAATCTGTATAGATTTCAGTTCACAATAGTAATATGTCAATACTGGTTCACTAATTGTGACAAATATACCATATTCATCCAAGATTTTAATAATGCAGAAACTGTGTCATTGGTGAGCAGGGGGAGAAGATAGGATCTTCTGTGATGCTAATTTTTGTGTAAATCTAAAACTGTTCTAAAAAACAAAAGTGTACTTTATTTTTTAAGACTTATTCATTTGAGAGACAGAAAGAGAGAGAAGCAGACTCCCCATTAAGCAGGGAGGGAGCCTGATGCCAGGCTCAATCCCAGGACTCTGAGGATCATGACCTGAGCTGAAGGCAAATGCTTAACTATCCAAGCCACCCAAATGCCCCAAAAGTGTACTTTTAAAAACAGGGGAAAAGGGGTGCCTGGGTGGCTCAGTGGGTTAAGCCTCTGCCTTCAGCTCAGGTCATGATCTCAGGGTCCTGGAATCGGGCCCCATATCCGGCTCTCTGCTCAGCAGGGAGCCTGTTCCCCCCCCCCCCCGCCCCGCCACCTGCCTCTCTACTTGTGATCTCTGTCAAATAAATAAAATCTTTAAAAATAAATAAATAAAAATAAAAATAAAAAATTTAAAAACCCTGAAAGTCACAATTCACACCTCCCTTTGCTACAGTAATATTGTTTAAAAAAAAAAAATTAAGAGGCAAGATCACTTTTAAAAATCATGTGTAAAGAAATTTTAACTGTGCTGGCCTCCTGCACGAGGTAAACAAATATGCTCACCAGCCAGAAAAGGTGACTTCTTCACGGGTCTTGCAAAACCTGCTTGGCTAAGTTGGTAATTTCAGACTGAGAGCCACAGCCCAATCAGAACACAGGCAAGGCTCACTGTATGTGTGGGTGTGTTTCTAGAAAAGTGGAAGCAGAAACTCCTTTCAGGATGAAAAATGCTTCTGGCAAACTAAGACTTTTTCTCCAAGTTATTTGTTCTATACATTTTCCAGATGGGTAAACCTGCCATATACACAGAAAACTGGGTACTATACACTTTCCCACCAATTCTGAATCTTGTCATCTTATAGACAAAATGGTGTAGCAGAGTAACTGCAGACTTTGGCACCAGGCACAGATAGGTTGTACATCAGTATCTGCTACTTTCTAGCACGTGTTATCTGGAATAATTTCCTGGGAGGCAAGAAAGTGACTCAGAATATTTTATTCCATGTGTCCAACAGATAAGGCACCCACCTCACCGGGCTATCAAGCACAAGATGAAGTGAGATCATGCTGCAAACTCCCCAGCACAGTGCCCAGTACAATGGGCACGCAAGATTGGTCACTCCTCACCTGTTCCTCTCGTACCATAACTCAGGAAGAGTAAACATAGTAACTGTTTGTTACCTTATCATACCAAAATGTTATGTTATAGGCATTATATAATTCTGAAAAATGCCAGAAGTATTACACAGTAATCGACATAAAAACCCTAAATGTTTTAACTTGGTGACAGATGGACAGCAAAGTACTGTCTACAGTAAATGTGATTCTTTCCAAAATATTGCAGAAACATTTTGGAGAAGTGGATCCTTGAAGTCATGCTTTGGACCCACTTACAGAAGGAATGTTAGGTTTAGCACATCCAAACTTTCCACACTGAACAAGGAAGGAAATAACAGATACCTTCTGAAGTATGATGTGTCTAGTCACCAGTGGGCAACCGTTCCATATTCTCACATTTGTTTATTTGTTTCTTTTAAGGTAGGCTCTGTGCCCAGCATGGAGTCCCCCACCAGGCTTGTACTCACAACCCTGAGAATCAAGACCTGAGCTGAGATCAAAAGTCAGATGCATAACCTACTGAGCCAACCAGAAGCCCCCATCCCATATTCTAATGTATGCTCACATCAAGTTGGAGAGGTCTCCCAGTACCACAGCCCCTTGCAGAGCTGGTAACAGAAGCAGACTCACAGTGCCCCATACCTAAGACCTCCAAATTAGAATCTGCATCTTAACAAGATCCCCCAATGATCCTGAAGTCCTCAAAGTTTAGGAAGCATTGCCCAAACCTATGCTGAAGTCTGACAGATCGGTGCCTGGCCAGGTTTGAGAATGGTTCCTAAAATGTTTGTACTGATGGAAATGCACCGGAGAGGAATATAAGAACAGAGGCTTCACACAGATCCCGAGTTTCAATACTGAGCCGCCATCTCCCAACTGGGACTCTAAGTAAAACATCTGATTTTGAGCTCCAAAGTCTTCACCTACTGAGTAGTTACAAGGTAACATTAAAGCTTAGGCACAATCATGTTTTCAAACTTCTTGGTAATCCGCTGCTGTCTCCTGCCACACCAGGGTAAGCCTGTCCCTTCAGCCCACCTCTGAGGCTGCATTCCTGCCATAGTAGAGACTGGCCTGAGGGTCAGCCTCATAGCTTCAAAGCCCCCCAGCCCCAGAAATTTTATTTGTTCATTCGAGTCAGGCAAGTTCCCAATCAAGAAACCTTAGGCAACAAATAATTAAATGCAGAGCTCCACAGGCAACAGAGAGTAGGCCCAGAGAAGAGTCTAAGCAGAGGCCTGAGAGAACCTGCAGTTGGTACAGGAGCGCAGCAGGGCTGAAGCTCAAGGCAGTGCAGGGGTCCTGGACACCTTAGTGAGTGAATGTGGGTTCTGAACGTGAATGCTTAGGTGTGCACAACTACCAGGGAACCATGCACTGAATAGATACCAGAGGCAGCACAGTGCTGGAGACATGCACATTCTGACTGGCCAGGAGCTCACAACTTCGCTCAATGTCCCAGATATTGAGTTAAAACACCTCACAAAAGACTATGCCTAAGGAGCAGTGCTCCTCAAGACCTGCCTTAAAAAAGTTTAAAAATAAGTCTTGAAAGGATTATACTGGTCTGTGAGTCCAACATCTTCTAGAACAAACCCAACATTCTCTAAAGGAAGACAAGAAAACTTATCTCCAACAACATATTCACAATGTCTGCTACATAGTCAAAAATTACTGAACATATAAAGAGGTAGGAAAATGTAACCCACAATCAGAAATTACACGCACACACACACACACACTACCACAAATGAAAAATCAGCCTTCAAAAGAAGGACAAGAAAGGAAGAAAGAGAAAAGAGGAACAAAACACAGAAGGGACAAACAGTATCTCTTACTAAGAGTAAAGAGATAGCAAGATGGGGACCTATATCCAACTCTATCAACATTTATTGTAAATAGTTAAACTAAACACTCCAAGACTAAAATTGTCAGAATAAACTAAAAACAGGTTCCAATCATATGCTCTTTACAAGAGATGAACTTTTTAATTTTATTTTTAGTTATTTATTTTGTTTAGAGAGAGACTCGCAAGCAGGCTCCATGCCCAGGGCGGAGCCTGATACAGAGCTCTATTCCAAGACCCTGAGATAATTATCTGAACCAAAATCAAGAGTCACTCAACCCACTAAGCCACCGAGGCACCCCTAATATTTTTATTTTAAAGATTTTATTTTTAAGTAAACTCTATACCCACCGTGGAGCTCAAAGTCAATCCCAAGATCAAGAGTCACTTGCTCCACCACCAGGCCAGCCAGCCAAACCACAGATTTGCTAAGACACAAGAAGGTAAAAAAATATGCCTTGCAAATATTAATCATAAAAAAGTGGGAGTGGCTATGGTAATTAAACAAGCAGATTTCAAGACAAAGGATATTAACAGAAATAAAGAGGGGCATTTAACCAACTGAGCCACCCAGGCATCCTGAGGGGCATTTAGAATGACAAAAGGCTCAATTCATCAGCTAGACAGAATAATCCAAAATGTATATTCATCTAATAAAAAGGCTTCAAAACACAGGAAATAAGTAGTCAGATTTCATTCTGACTGAAGGAAAAATAGACAAATCTATAATAACAATTGGATATTTTAACAGCCTCTCAGTAACTGATAAAACCAAAAAAAGTCCGTAAGAATCCAGCAGATGTGAGCACAATACAGCTCTGCCAATACAGAACACCTTACCCCACAGCTGCAGGATGCACGTTCTCCCAGACCACATGCAAAACATTCACAAGACACACTATATATTGGACCATAAAACAGGTCTCAGGAAACGTCAGAGGACAAAAATCATACAGAGTATGTTTTCTGACCATTAAATGAATGAGAAATGAGTAACAAAATAATATCTGCATAATTCCCAAATATTTGAAAATTAAGCAACATACTTCCACACAAAAACACAAATCAAAAAAGAAATCACAAGTAAAATACAGAAATACTTTGAACTAAATGGCAATGAAAACAAAACATCAGAATTTATGGGATGCAGTATGGAGCAATTCTTTGGATGAAATTTACTGCTCAAATGTTAATTATTGGAAAAGTTTAAAATCAGTGATCTAAGCGCCTACCCCAAGAAGCTAATAAGAGCAAAATAAACCCAAATTAATTGGGAAGAAATTAACAAAAATGGCATTAATGATATAAAAACAAGAAAGGTGATAAATCAAAAATTGATTGTTTGAAAAACTAAAGCTCATAAACCCCTACCCAGCGTGATCAGGGAGAAACAAGAGAGAAGCAGAAACTACAAATACCAGATTGAAGGTGGGGGTACCGACCATTAATTACAGATTCTATAGGTATTAGAAGGAAATCTGGGGAATATTATGAGCACATTTTTGGCAAATGAACTAAGATTAAATGGATAACCCCCTTGAAAAATAAACTCCCAGTACAAAAGGAACACAAAGAAGCGAAAATTTTGAAGAGCCTGTACCCATGAAATGAACTGAATAATAATTAAAAATCTTCCCATCAGGGGCACCTGGGTGGCTCAGTGGGTTAAAGCCTCTGCCTTTGGCTCAGGTCATGATCCCAGGGTCCTGGGATCGAGCCCTGAATCGGGGGGTCTCTGCTCAGCTGGGAGCCTGCTTCCCGCCATACCCCCCGCCCCCTGCCTGCCTCTCTGCCTACTTGTAATCTCTGTGTCAAATAAATAAATAAAATCTTAAAAAGAAAACAAAAATCTTCCCATCAGAAAAACTCCAAATGGCTTCACGGTGTATTTTATGGAACACTTAAGGACTAAACAATACTAATCTTAGACAAACTCTTTCAGGAAAGAAGGGAAAGGGTAACTGTTGCAAAGTAATTCTGTGAAGCTGGCAGGGTCTCGATATCAAAAACATGTTCAGGACGTGGCAAGAGAAGTACACACCTGTATCCCTCATGAACAAAGACACATAAATCCTGGACAGTATTTTATTTTACTTACTTTTTTTTTTTTAAGATTTTATTTATTTACTTGACAGACAGAGATCACAAGTAGGCAGAGAGGCAGAGAGAGAGAGAGAGGAGGAAGCAGGCTCCCCGCTGAGCAGAGAGCCCGATGCGGGGCTCGATCCCAGGACCCTGAGATCATGACCTGAGCCGAAGGCAGAGGCTTTAACCCACCGAGCCACCCAGGCGCCCCCTGGACAGTATTTTCATACATCAGATCCAATAATACACAGAGAAGACCATGCACCATGAGCAAGGGAAGCTACCCCAGGAATGTAAGGCTGGTTCAACATTCAGAAAGATGTTCTTCACCACATTAATAAAATAAAGAAAATTTCTATGATCATCTCAGCAGAAGCAGAAGTATCTGACAAAGTTCAGCAATGATTTATGATCAACAGACTTGGCAAAGTCAGAAGAGTAGGGGCCTTCCTTCATCAAGAAGATTCTAAAAAGGCTACAACTAACACCACACTTAGAAACAGCGACAGGATGCTTTCCTCCACAGGTCAAGAACAACACAGGAGGTGTGTGCCTACACAACTTTCATGCAACACGTACTAAAGATGCCAAGTAGAGCAATAAACCCGAAAAATAAGAGTAGAAGAAGTAAACTCTCTATTCAAAGACAACATGACTTAGAAAATTTTAAGGCATTTACCAAATAAATAACAGAACCAATAACGGAGTTTAGCAAGGTTATAGGATATAATGTTAATACATGAAAATCAAGTTATATTTCTCTGTATTAGCAACAAACAATCCAACCAGTGATGTAAAACTTAGAAATTAAACAGAAATGAAAAAGAAACCAAGCAACCTGCTTTTAATACTTACCAGAAACCTAAAGAAATGGACAGAAAGATCAATGGAATAGAACAGAACAGGGGTGGCAGACTTCTTCTGCAGTGGAACAGTTACTAACGCTTTTAGTCTTAGCAGGCAACCTATGGTTTCCATCCCTCATTCTTTCATCTATTTGTTTTTCAGTTTATTTTTTAACCAACCCTTTTAAAATATAAAAGCCATTCTTATGTTGTGGGCCACATAAAAATAGTCCACAGGCCAGATCTGGCCCCTGGGTTGTAGCTTGCTAACTCCTGGACTAGAGAGTCTAGAAACAGAACCCTCCTTACCCAGTCAATTCCATTCCTCGTTATTTATCCAAGAGAAATGAAAACTTATGTCCATACAAAGACTTACAAAATGTTCACCAAAGCTTTATTCTTGGTGGCTCCAAACTGGAAACCACCACAACCTCCACAAAGCAAACCGAGGTGCACTCCCACAACAGAATACTATTTGGCAGTAAAAAGAACTGAACCCGGGAATTACATGGATGAATTTAAAAACACGCCGTAAGCAAAAGAAGTCTTGCAACTGAAGCCCACACCACAGGATTCTATTTACACAGAGTCTGAGAACAGGTACAATGTGAAAGAAATCAGTTGCGATTGTAGGAGCGGGGGTGGAAGGACAGGAGAAGAGAGAAATGCAAAGGTACTTTCTGGGATGGTGGAAACACCCTGTATCTTGACAGGGGTGTGAGCTACACCCGCATGAGTTCTGACAAATCCATTAACACTTAAGACCTGTGCATTTCACCGTATGTATGTACATTACATTTCCAAAAATAACAAAACAATAAAACATTTAAAAATCAATAGGTCTTTAACTCCAGATCCTAACAGCTGCCCTTTAGTTGTAAAGTAACAAGACCGATTAGGTATCCTTACAAGTGTTACTCTTCAAAACAAGCACCTGGGAGACTTACTAATCAAGGTATTCCTTGTTGCTATCATGCAAAACATTCATTCAGTTTGTCTTACAGAACATAATCTGTTACAAAGTTAACTGTAAAAAAGAAACATGACTCCCACTTTGACTTTAAAAAGAGATACATAATTGTAGATTAAAAATCTGGTAAGGAAGACATCAAAAAAGTAACACTAATTTTGAGCAAGGTGATAGTACCCTCGAAAACAGTGTTTTCTTCTCTAGACTTTGAATATTTTATACAATATACAACTCTTTCCGTTATTAGAAAATATTCTCTGAAAACATTAGGAAAGCAGTCTCATTATCACTTCAAATGTCCTGTGGTTATCTCAAATCCTTTCTGCAAGAAAGCACCAGCCACCTAATCCATCTTCCCTGTACGTTTTTCAGTGATCCCAGGCACAGCGCTAAGAAGTAGGAGCACACCACCTCATTCGATCAGAACTCTCCGGGACAGATACTATTATGATCGCCCCCCTTTAATCTACACAATTCTCAAAGGCAGGTACTATTATTATCCTCATTTAAAAGACAAAAAACTAAGACCCAGAATGATTACCTAAGTCTTCCCACAGCTGACAATTAGCGGAGCCTGGGTTGGAACCGTGGCAGCTTCCTCCAGAGCTCTGGCTCTGCTCTTAAGCACAGACCTGTACTCAGTCTGGGGAAGGCGGCGGCGGCGGC
>ML104108.1:26413-55994 GCA_003697995.1 Taxidea taxus jeffersonii
TTCTTCAAGAAACAGATCACATGTTAAACCATTCCAGAGAAGAGATGTGAAAGGTTTCCAAACTCATTTTGACCAAGTTACAGAACACTGATATCAAAACCTGACAAAACACAAAACAGAACTATGGATCAATCTCACTACCAATTAGTGAGAAGCAAAAATTCTAAATTTTTCTAAACACTAGCAAATAAAATTCAGCAATATATTAACTTTCAACTTCACAATTACAGAGATGGTACAATTTGATATTAGGAAACCTACTGAGGTAATCTGTCACATAAATAAAACAGAGGAGAAAAATCACAGCATAATCACATCACAGACATTAAAAAGGGATTTCATAAAATCAGCAACTAACAAATACGGGTTAGATTATGTTCCAATTTAAAATGGCTGCAAACCAAAGCTCACATCATACTTAGTAACAAAATACTAGATATACCTCTATTTAAGTCAGATACAAGACAGGAAGTCCAAGAACATAAATACTGGTAGAAATACTGGCAAGAGGAAAGTATCAGAAACGCAAAGATGACTGTCTACTAGGAAAACGCCAAGAGAATCACCTGAAAAAGTATTAGAATAAATAAAAGAATTCCATAAAGTGGTCGAGATCACCAAAGTAACACACACATATATATGTTACCATCTTCCCTCTACTAAAACAGTGATCACATAATGAAAGAGAGTGACTCGTCCAAAGCAACAATAAACCCATTGATACGTGTGGAAATAAACTTGGTAAGAAAGGTGTATCACCTACATAAAGAAAACTACACTATGCTTCTGAGCAACGTTAAGGTTCCATGAAAAGACCTAACTTGTATGTTTAGGATAAGATGACTCATGAAGCCACAAAACTATTACAATACCAAATTCCTTCTTAAATGATTTATAAAGTTCAATACAATCCCAATCAAATTCTAAGATTTTGTTCATTTTTAAGAATTTGAAAGACAGTTCTAAAGCTTATCTGAAACGATAGTTCTCGACCCTGGCCACCACGGAAAGGGAACTGTGAACCGCATCAATGCTCACGCCACATCCCAAAGAATCTAATGCAATTGGTGTGCAGTGGGGGTCAGGCATCATATCTCTAAAAAAATCTCCCCAGGTAACTTCGATGTGCAGATAGGATTGAGAATGACACACCTCGAAGAATGTCTTCTAACAGTGGCCATGAAAGCACTGGATTCTTTAAAGAGAATGAAGAGCAACTACCTCCCTCACGTGCTGAAGTTCATTACGTTTCTGGCACAGGATGCACAAGGATCAATGAAACAAACAAACAAATAGTCCAGAATTAGACCTAAACCATGTATATTTGAAAACGGAGTAAAACATAACAGAAATGGTACGTCACATCAGTGGGGAAAAAAGCTGGATCAGCACTAATAAATGGCACTGGGATGACGACTACAATTTGGAAAAAAATACACAGCTAGATCTCTATCTCACTTGGGCCAAGATCAATTCTGAGCTAAATACCCAAGATAAAAGGGGTAAAAATATAGAATACTTCATAATTTTGGAATAGAGAAAGCACTCCTAATCATAATGTAAAACCCAAAAGCCATAAAAGATAAAATGGATAAATCTGTTTCTATAAAAACTGAAAACATCCATTTGGTAAAAACACAGAACTATCAAATGTGTAAACCCAAGTAGCTATACTCCTGGTACACCAGACTTCAGCAAATACAAAAGAGGGGGAGGGGCACCTGGGTGGCTCAGTGGGTTAAACCTCTGCCTTCAGCTCAGGTCATGATCTCAGGGTCCTGGGATTGAGTCCCACAGCGGGCTCTCTGCTCGGCAGGGAGCCTGCTTCCTCCTCTCTCTCTCTCTCTCTGCTTGCCTCTCTGCCTGCTTATGATCTCTGTCAAATAAATAAATAAAATCTTAAAAAAAAAAAAAAAAGAGGGGCACCTGGGTGGCTCAGTGGGTTAAAGCCGCTGCCTTCGGCTCAGGTCATGATCCCAGGGTCGTGGGATCGAGCCCCGCATCGGGCTCTCTGCTCTGCGGACAGCCTGCTTCCTCCTCTCTCTCTGCCTCTCTGTCTACTTGTGATTTCTGTCTATCAAATAAATAAATGAAATCTTTAAAAAAAAAAAAAAGAGGGGGAAAAGCTTGCATTTATTAAAAGGTCTTAACTTTGAATACACAAATATTAAGAATTCAAGCCAACAAGGAAAAAAAGGAAACGCAACAGAAAGAAGACATGAATAGTACAATACAAATACCCATGAATTCACGAAGAGACATTTTTGCCTAAGAGAATGGCAAATCAGCAAAAGGATGCTATCAGTGTTGGTAAGAATCGGGGGATGGGAGTTAGATGGGGGGGGGGGGGGAGGACTCACTGGCTTTTGGGAAGAGTCTAACCTGCACAATGTTTATGGAGTATTTGACAATACCTACGCTTATCAAAAATGTCAACATCCTGTGATCCAGAAGTCTCACTACCAAGATTCTTTTTTCTTTTTTGGTTAAGTGATAGAGTTTTATTACACTGGGACACAAAGAAAGCTCTCCAGAGTCAGGGGGGTCCCGAGAGGGTTGCCCCACTACCAAGAATTTATCTAGTGACACTCAGCTGTACAAAGATGTATTATCAAAACTGTTATATCAGCAAAACACTGGAAACAACCTAAATGTACAGCCATTAGGGCACTGGTCATATAAATTAAGATATACCCAAATCAGGGACCACTACCACACCACACCCAGTAAGAAGGACTGAGCTCAGTCTAATACACAACTTCCAACTTACATCCTGTGGCAGGAAGGAGGCCTACATGTGTACATATGTAACGGGAGGGCCAGAGAGAGAGATATTATACTATACTACTCTTTATGTTTAGGTGAGATACACATACACACCCACCTCTCTAGGTCTCCATATGCACAGATCATCCCCTACAGGATAGATAAGAAATAGTTGCCTTTGGTGAGATAATTTGGGAGAGCCAAAGGTCAAGAGTTAAGGGAGATTAACTTTTCAGCTCTCAGTGCCTTTTTTTCTTTCCTTTTTTTTTTTCTTTTGTGGTTTTTGTTAAACCATGTACAGGATTACTTTCTAGAAACAAAACTTTTAACAAAGGCTTTGACCCAATAACCTCATGTTTTAGAATCTACCTACCCTACGATGCCCCCACAGAAAGATATATTTATTGCAGCTGTACTAATGAAAAATCAAAAACAATCCAAATGTTCATCATCAGAGGAGTAGAGCAATAAATTATGGTACATCCTATAATGAAATACTGTGCTATCAGTAGGAAAACAAGGGAAACCTGTGTGGCTGATAAGGAAAGGCAACTAGGGTATGTACTGTTACATGAAACAACCAGGTGCTTACGTAGCTTGGTTCCGTTTCTTATTAGCATGTATTTGGGGGCACCTGGGCCACTCAGTCAGTCAGGGCTTGATCTCAAGATCCTGAGTTCAAGCCTGCAGTGGCCTCCACATTGGGCAAGGAGGCTACTTAATAAAACAAAACAAAACACAAACAAGAAAAAAAAGTGGTCTGTAAAGAATGAGGGGACTCTTTTCTATTGTTTGAATTATTTTATAGGAAATCTGCATTTCATTTGTGATAATTCTTAAAAAAGATTTTACTTTATTTATTTGACAGAGAGAAAGAGAAGGAGAAGCAGACTCCCCACTGAACAGGGAGGGAGCCAGATGTAGGACTCGGTTCCAGGACCCTGGAATATGACCCAAGCCAAAGGCAGACATTCAACAACGACGCCACCCAGATGCCCTACGATGTTAATTTTTTAAACAAAATTATCTTTTAAAAAGTTTCTTCTTCCCCCTGTGCATTTTAAAATCTTCGACTTAAAACGAGCTTGTCTCTTGCTCTTAACCATTTCCCCATCACTATTAGTTCTTTTGTCCCACTGAAAAGCCATGACAACCCTTCCAAAAACACCAGTCCCTGTGCTCCTTTGCCATCAGCAAGGAACAGAGATGACTGTCCCCAAAACACTAATGTATCTTCCTTTCCACACAGTGAACACTTGCAAAGTGTGGGCTGAGAGAGAGATCACTCTGTACAAAGGAATGAAAGCCCTGGGCGCCCAGAGGAGCACGCAGTGGCAGGATACATCGACAGAGCCAGTTTCCTGCCAGAACCAATAAACAAAACAACCAGAATCTTCAACAAATGAATTGTAAGGATCCTAGGGATTAACAGATTCTTAAGAGTCATATCCACTAGCTATTCCAATTGTTGGGGGGGGGGGCTATAAAAACAAATTAGGACACATGAGACCACTGGAAATCTGACTTATCTAGTAGACCTCAAGGACATGAAGAAATCATTTATTTACATGTGAGAATGGCGCTAGGTTTAGGTCTACCCTGTCTAACTTTTAGGAATATACATTACCAGTGGCTCACCAAGTATGGTCAAGGAGCCCAGATACCTTTTAGAGAGGAGAGGGTCATGATGTCAAAACTATTTCTTTTTTTTAAGATTTTATTTATTTACTAGTTAGAGAGAGAGAGCGAGAGCACAGGCAGACAGAGCGGCAGGCAGAGGCAGAGGGAGAAGCAGGCTCCCTGCCGAGCAAGGAGCCCCATGTGGGACTCGATCCCAGGACGCTGGGATCATGACCTGAGCCGAAGGCAGACGCTTAACCAACTGAGCCACCCAGGCGTCCCTCAAAACTATTTTCTTAAAATACTAAGACATTATTGCCTTTTTTTACACTCATTCTCTCACAGAAACATAGAGGCACTTTCCAGAAGCTCTGTGACCAGTGGTATCACTGTGCTTTAATAGCTAATGGAATGTGTGCTTGGTTTTCAAAATTCTGTTTTAGTATTTAATATGGCAAATACTGATAACTCTAACCTGTATTTAAAAGAAACCTCCTTGGGGCCTCAACAGTTAAGATTATTCAGGAATCCAAAGACCAAAAAGTTTGAGAACACTTGCATTAAACTACTATGTCTACTTTTACATAGGATTTAAATTCTCCAAGATAAAACATTTTTTTGTAAGGGGGTGGCCTGGATCCATGAGTCAGCCGGGAAAGAGCAAACATCAGGCTGACCAGAGCCCTAAACCCACAGCGATGTCTTCTCAACCTGCCTCCAGAAGGCAAATGCATACACAGAGCCCTCCGCAAATACCAGGGACAACTGAAGTTGGAGTTCACATTCCTTCCCTTCTAACAACACGTGACTGTTGAACAATGTGGGAGTTTGAAGCCCTGACCCCTGCCCAGTGGGAAAACGGCATAAAGATTATGACTTCCTAAAACTTAATAACTAACAGTCTACTACTGCCCAGAAGCCTGGCCAATAACATAAACAGTCAACCAGCACACGTTTTGTATATGCATTACAGACGGTTTTCCTCCAATAAAGATGGAGAAAACATTAATAAAATCAAAAGGAGAACACATTTATAGTACTATATTTACCCCCCGCCCCAAAAAGGGCAAAAAACAAAACCACCACCACCCAAGTATAAGCAGACTCACATAGTTCAAGCCTGTGTTGTCCAAGGGTCAACTGTACTTCGTTTTTATTTCTTAAGTTAAAAAAGAAATTGTCTCCTTACTGAAGACAGTCCCAGGGCTTCATCTGCGTCTCCTAGCCCCTGAGACAGCCTTGTGGGGAAACTGTGGCTACACTTGCCTGTCCTTTTCCTTCATATGGAATAATCAAACCCAAGAAACAGCCCAAACTCTGCTACTGTTCCAGAATTTGCTGTTGCAAACACTGCCTGCCACTGAGCCCCCCGCCGCCCCGCCCCCGTCTTGGAGCCGCGGTGGCATCTGCTCCCTCACTGGGAACCGGCCTGCCCCCCGCCTCCTTGTCAGCTTCCGGCGTCCCAGCTGTCCCCCATCTACCTTGGCATCTGCCCCCCCTGTCCTCCAGGTTCGGCCCCTGCTCTACACGCCCGTGCAGGGCGGGCGGCCGAAACCCCGAGCAGCGCTCAAGCTGCGCGGGCCTCGCAGCCACCTGGGGGCTCCCGAGAGCGCAGGCTGCCGGCCCGGCCCGGCTCTGAGCGCAGTAGCCCCTGCCATGGGCCTCGCTGCGGGGACCGCGGCCGCGGAGCTCCTTCTGTGACCCGCAGGCCCGCTCTGGCCCTGGCGCGGCCGCCTCCCCCGCTGGAGCCCCGGCAGCTTGCTGACAAGCTGGGACACGGCTTCCCGGCTGGTAAGGCGGAGACTGCGGCGGAAGACACCTCACCAGGCGACCATAAGAAGAGAAAGGAATAGCGAGTCAGAACTCCGTCAGCCGACAAAGGAGAGGGACGGCAGCCTTCACCGGACTCCGCGACGCGACAGAAAGCGCTTCGGGGCCCAGGCTGCCTCTCTCCACCGCGTGGTCCTGCTTCCACCGCGTGGTCCTGCTTCCACCGGTGCTCGCGGGCTGCGACCTGGCCTGCGACCTGGCCGTGGCCGGTTTGCAGCGGCTCCTGCACAGGCTGGCTTCTTGAAGAGCTCCCGCTTTAAAGACGGGCAGGGATCTTTATCTCTGGGCTCCAGATACCCAGCCTCCCTCTTCCCAATCTGAGGGGCAGGAAGAAGGACTGAAGGAAGACAGGAACGGGCCACACCGTCCCCCTTCACCGCCGCTCCCCGCCCCCGCCAGCAGCAAGCATTCAACGCACTTAAGCTCACTTACCTTGGTCATGCCTCCTGCCTGCGCCGTGTTCAGTCCGGCGTGACTGGCCATTTGCGGTGAAACCTGGGTTAACGTCTCGGCCAGCACGCTGCCCGTGGCCCCCTGCATGGCTGGAGCAGGGTACGGCATCCCTGCTCCCCTTCCTCTGCCCGCGGCCCCAAGAGATCCATTCATGACTTGCGCCTGTCCTTGCTGGGCCTGGTTCATTAAACTGTGGCCAGAGTTACTACTGAGGAGGCCTGGGTGGGTCTGGTTGAAGTTAGCATTCATGCAGATCCCAGGTCCCGTCTGCGCCGCGGCAGGGCTGCTGCTCGCCAGCCCCACTTGCTTTTGTGCTTGCGGATTCAGTGCTTGGGAGGCAGGGGGCGTGGGCCCAGCCGTGCTGGCTGCCTGTTTGGGCAGGCTGGGGGCTGCAGAATCTCCCTGGTTCAGAGGGCTCTTGCCCATGGCACCCAAGCTGGCCATGTTTGCACTGTTCGGCTGCCCTTGAGCCTGGCCACCCAGGCCTTGCTGCGCGGGGCTGCTGGCGCTGACATTTCCTATTCCTGGGTTCATACTAGAGCCGCCGCCTCCGCGCAGAAGCTCCGACAGTTGTTTATGTTTGGAAGCAGCATCTGGAACAAGGTTCCCACTGTTTAAAAGGCTTAATTCTCCTCCATTGGGGATCAGCTCATCAGGAAGATCATTTTCCAAGTCAAACAATGATCCAAAATCTAGAAATTAAACAGAAATGGAAATGAGACATGAAGCGACCACAACAGCTTTCCAACTGTCACGTTACTAAGATCTTAACCTAAAGGAGCACAGCACACAGAACACTAGCATGTCTTTTTTCCCCTTGTTTTTATTTTTTTAAAAGATGTTATTTACTTATTTGAGAGAGAGGGACAGTGTGAGAGAGAGAGCACAAGCAGGTGAACCGCAGAGGAAGACGGAGAAGAAGAAGCAGACTCTCCGCTGGGCAGGGAGCCCCAGGTGGGGCTCGATCCAGGACCCTGAGATCACGACCTGAGCGGAAGGCAGCCACTCAACCAACTGAGTCCCCCAGGAGCCCCAGAACGCTAGCATGTCTTAAGAGTAATGTCAAAAAGACTTGAAACTTCATCTGGGAAAATAAAAAAGGAAGAATATTTTTCAAATTCTGAAGAAGGAAAAGTTAAACAGAGATGAGAGGAGGGTTAGCCCCACTAGATGTCACCACATATTCTAAAACAGTAATTAAATCGTGTGGCTTGAGGAGAAATGGACATATATAAACTAAAGGAAATCAATGGGGAGTTAAACCTTCACTGAATTTGTTAAAATGTTTTTAAGAATATGTGTGCAGAAAAGTAACTGGACATCAGGTTAAATGAATAGCAATTTGGGAGGATTAAGTAAAGCCTACTTTAAGTGATTACATATTTAAAAGGTAAATTATTTAAAAAAACCCACTCGAGCCTAAAGAGAAAATGAGAGTTCTCCAAACGTTGAAACTGCAGAAAATAAAGATGTATAAAGAAACTAAAAATAGTTAAAAGAAAATAGTTCAACAACTGCTTGTCTCACATGAAAGGGACTGACAGCAGCCATGCAAAAGGACAGCAGCGCACCCAAGTATAAAGACAGACAGGTAGGGATCAAAAGGAAGACAGAACAGTCAAGGGAAGAGATCATCCTTCCTGGTAATCAATGACAAGTATAGCAACTTCTTCCTCCTGGTCCCTCTCAAAGTGCCATTTCTCTAACATGTGGCCTATGTGTCATCTCTAGTCCCTCAGTGACCACACTTTCTTCGAACCACAACGCCCTGGCCACACGCGCGTGCACGAAGGACAAGACGTGCAGAACACAACCAGAGCAGCGTTATGTGGAACATCGAACAAGGGCGAACAACACACGGAGGCAGGTCAGCCTCAGAACCGCAGCCCTGTCTCCGGCTCCCTGCTTCTTAGCTCTAAGCTACCTAGACCTTCTGTGCCTCGGGGTCTTCCATCTGGAAACTAGGGGGTGATAATGGCCACCGCACCTCACAGGGTCTCATGGGGACCGACTGAACGAATAAATGTAAAGCACTTCAACCAGCAGTGCCTGTTGGTGGTTACCCAGTGACAGAAGGGCTAATAAGTCACCACACAATACTGGGAAACACTACACAGCCGGGGTGCCCGGGCGGCTCAGTCGGTCGGGCACCGACTCTGGACTCCGGCTCAGGGTCGTGAAATCGAGCCCCACGCTCAGCACGGCGTCTGCTTGAGACTCTCCCCCTCTCCCTCTGCCCCCACTATATTGAAAATAAATAAATAAAACCTTAAAAACAGTATACCCCTACCAAAATAATGATGAAGACTGTAAAAATGTAGAAAAACGTGCATGCGATGTAAAAACATGCAAACGGCACGTCAGGTGCGGTCAGAGCTGCAGTGCGCGTGGGCAGTGGCTGGGAAGTAACTCCCCAAAATACAGTCGCGCTGGCAGAAGTGGGGGGCGAGGAGTGCAGGAGGCCTTCTGCTGCCCCTGCCCCCCCACTCTGAGAAGACAACTGTCCTCTCCGCGGGGTCAGACCCTAACCCCCCCCCCGGGCGGCTGCTCTGCGGTTCCTGAGAACGGCCACGGCTTCCCGGCCGCAGCAGCCGGAGCGACCGCAGACGCGCCCTGTAAGCAGCTTCTCCTCGCGGTCACACAAGCCCAGCCAAGGGAGTGGAGGGCAAGCTGGCGGCGACACGGGGAGAAGGTCTTCCCTCTACTGGTAAGGGATGCTCAGGAAGAAGCCTCGCTTCCCGCCGGGCCGGGGCCGCCGCCGCACAGGAGAGGCGGCGTCCCGCACACGCGAACACTCGGAGGGCGGCTGCAGCGCAGGCTCCAACGCTGGGCAGACTCCGGGCTGAGTCACCCCACGCTGGGGCTCCCTACCTTCAGATTTCTCACTCGCGGAGAGAGTCCATTTCCTGTCATTTAACCCATTCCAGCCGGAGTTTAACGCCACCCAACGAAGTTCAAACCCCTTCATAAGACGTATGAGGCCGTGAGGATGTGGCTCCTGACCCCGTCTCAGCCCTCCTTTGCCCTGGCACCCGCCGATGCACCCTACCCCAGCCACAACACGGAGCTGTCACATGCACCAGAAATCCTTCTTCTGGATGCTCTCTCCCGGCTACAAAGGCACACCTACTCTCGCTCAGATTGAGAGCAGGGACTCTAAGACCTTCTTCGGGCTATCCCTGCACTACAGTCCTCCCTGTCCGCTCCCGAAGCCCTCCGCACACGCGCGTCGGGCAAGCCGCCTCTAACTAGCGCCTCGGCTCGCACCCCGCCCAACCACAAGGAATTAGGGATTACTCGCAACTGTGTACACAAACGCACACAGAGCTTCTGTAGAACCTGTGAGATTAAGTTGCAGAGGAATAAGCCTTTCCTCCCAAGTATCTGACCACGCTTCTCCTTTTTTTATTCTTTTTGTTTTTTTTTTAATTTATTTGACAGACAGAGATCATAAGTAGGCAGAGAGGCAGGCAGAGAGGTGGGGGGAAGCAGGCTCCCCACTGAGCAGAGAGCCCGATGTGGGGCTCGATCCCAGGACCCCGAGATCATGACCTGAGCTGAAGGCAGAGGCTTTAACCCACTGAGCCACCCAGGCGCCCCGTTTCTTTCTTCTTTAAAAGATTTTAAGTAATGTCTACACCCAGCATGGGGCTCGAACTCATGGCCCCAAGAACAGGAGTCACACACTCTGCCAGCTAAGCCAGCCAGGGACCCCTACTCTGTTTTCGTAAAACCCAACCAAACCCCAGCGTGTGTGTGTGTGTGTTTTTAATCCAATGCTCCTCAGTCTGGGAGCATGAAAACAAAACTTCGTCTAAACCAGCAACAGGAGCCATTATGACAGAGACCGAGTTAGCTTTCCATCTGCCAGGGAGGGGTGGAGAGCCGCTGGCAAACACTGTACATCTCAGAAGGAAATGAGCTGCAAACACTTTCGGTAGGGAACGACCTCCCGAAGCTCCCAGCCTGGTTCCTCCCCGCATCTCAAAGCACTTGCCCACAGAGGGGGGCTGGGCCAGGACCAGAGCAGGTGACCCCAAATGAACAGTGCCGGCGTGCGCGTCCCCCGCTCCAGGGTGGGAACTGGAACTGAGGCAGGCAAAGGCACACCTGGAGGTGGAACACACGCACTCACACCCGGGCTCGATCAGCCAGCCCGCATCCTCGAGCGCACGGCCCAACCTCTGGGGCACCTGCCCCAACCGCGCAGCAGGGACGACATCCCAGAGTTACACGACCCGAGCTGGAACAGGTCATCTCACTCTGTTCTTGCGCACAAACTTCAAAATGTCCTAATTCACCCACCACCCCGCCACTCTCAGATTTACCCAGTCGGTCTTTCTTAATGGTTTACTGTAGCTGCGCTCCACACGCGCGTGTGACTGACAGCTGTCACAGGCGGTGTGTCTTGGGCTCAGGTTCGGTCCGTGCTGCTCGGCCGCCCTTTGTCCACCTCCACCACTTCTCTGGCCGTTTCAGTCCAAGCACATCTCACGGCGGTTTGGCTGTGGAAAGCCTACGCCCTCAGCTACCGGCCCAACGGCGTGTGCGCGCATCCACGAGCACAGGCACGGGGAGGGCATCTCTGTGAGAAGGCAAGACGGGCCGTGCGGGCCGCGCGGGGGGCGACCCCCCTCGGAGCGCCACCCTCTTCTTCCTGTGACTGTCTCCGCGTGCATTCTCCAGCTCACAAAACGGACAAAGGAAGAGTGAAGGAGGAAAGCCCGGATACTGCAACGTCCCCAGTGATGCTTTCCACACACCAAAGTGTCCCAACGCACAGGTTGCGCAACACCAATCGGAGTCGCCACAGTTCCGAAGGTTCAAGACTGAGCATCACCACTTCCAATCCAAGTAGCTTCCCTCTCCTCCACCAAGTCACCAGTGGCCCCAAGAGAGAGTAGAGCCGAGGCTGAACGAGATGCACGGGACCCTGCTTTCTAGGGGCTCAGCCTTGGCAGGAGACATCCCCCTCACAGAGCAAACACGGCCTGTCACATGGAAGCAGCCGCCAGGAATTTTCTCTCTTCTGGGGCTCTTTGGCTGCCAACCCAGAGTCCGTCCCTTTCATTAAGCTGAATGGGGAGAAAAGGAGCAACCGGTTTCCCCGTCTCTGTCACGCTCGAAAAGGCTGGGGCACCCCCTGCACAGCAGGTCTCCGTCCAGCACGATCACAAGGGACCACTTCCGGACGGCTCGGAGAAACCGCACTCCGGGAGACAATCCCCGCGCAACGCCGAAAGACAAGGCATCCTAAACCCGGACTAAGATCCACTCTTAGCCATCACTATCAGAAGTCTGTGTTTCACCTTAAACAAGAGATGAGCTACGATCAGGCACTCTGAAAAAAGCTCTCCATCTTACAGATCAAACACCAGTAAGTGGCTGAATCCACCTGCCCAGCCGGTGCCACGTGACAGCAGTTTTGTGTGAAGAGCCTGTTCAGACACAGCTAAGCAAATACATCACCCGCAGAGCACATCCTTCCTTGGGTTTTTCTAACATCTCCGCTTTCTTTCGTAATACTTAATTTTTTCCCTTTGAATGGCAACTGGGGCCCCAACATCTCTGACTGGCAGAACTGATTTTTCTGTCCCAATGTATATAAACTAGTTTATCAAATCTTGTACTGGCCACAAGTAGGAACTCTTCTAGACTCTGCAGACATAATGAGTCTTAAAACCATACCATCGGGATGCCTGGGTGGCTCAGTTGGTTAAGCAGCTGCCTTTGGCTCAGGTCATGATCCCAGCGTCCTGGGATCGAGTCCCACATCGGGCTCCTTGCTCGGCAGGGAGCCTGCTTCTCCCTCTGCCTCTGCCTGCCTCTCTGTCTACCTGTGCTCTCTCTCTCTAATAAATAAATAAAATCTTAAAAAAAAAAAAACATACCATCAACTCTCGGTTATAACTCACAAGGCTGTTAAGGACCATGAAAGAAGGATCCGGCCCCCCACAAACGGCTCCACCCTGAGTAAGTGAATGAATTCCAAAGAGTGCCAAAGCAACAGGATACAAAATAGCACTTTTAACACTTCACTTGTTTAGAAGATATAAAGTAGTAACCCAAACATTTATTACTGGTTTAGTAAAACAGAAACAAAGAGAACAAAATTCAATAACGAATTCTCTTAAAATGCTTCCCTGTTCCACTCACCCTTCTCTTTACCCCCCACCCCCATTCTTGCAGGGGCCAGTCAGGTTACTTCTCCCTCCGTATACACCTCAGCATCCAGGCCCCTCCATCCTGAGGCCCATGTGAAGATTAAATGGCCTAACACAGAGTAAGAGATACTGCCTTACTCTCAAACCTGAGAGTAAGAGTTAAGATGCTGGTTCGTGTTCATGTGTCTCTACTCTTGAGCATGAGAAACCGCCCCCCCCCCAGGACATCTCCTCTCCCCCACCCATGCCCATTTCTCAGGGCAGCCCTCATTCTCCGAGAAAAAGTTTTTTGTTTTTCCTTCCATCATCTTTTTCCCCTTTAGCATTACTTGTACTATAACTCTGACTATTCAAATCCTTCTCTTAAACCCTAGAAAGGCTAAACACTTTTATTCATCAACCCTGGAAATTTTTACAAAAATAATTTTTATTCCTAAGTAAAAGCTGGATACAAAAATTAATCCAAAAAGGGTAATGCATTCTGAAAAACCTCACATCTGAAGAAGAGGAATTCACAGAATGGGAAACACTTTCATAGTATTCTAATTCTTAGATGATCTAGAGACCATTCGAGACTGCCATGGTATATTTACCAAAACATTACCAGTGAGACACTCTCAACTCAGGAACCACAGCCTGGTCTTGATTCAGGCCCCTCTCTGTCACTTACTCTGTCTACACCCCCGACGTAGGAATTAAATCGTACCATGTGTACACAGTACTTAGCCTGGCATGCAGTAAGGACTCGACACATTTCAGTCACTATCTGCCACAGCACCATCTTCCAAGGTTGCTATGACATAGGGCTGGTACAGGGTTCGTGCTCAGTGACTGTCACTTCTCTAAGGTAAAGTCCTAATAATTAGTGACACTGGAAACTGTGCTAGTGGAAGTAAAGCTTACTCTGCTTTAAAAAGTGGTGGGGACTGTACAAATAAATGATGGGGCAACTCTTCAGCAACGCAGAATTAACATTTTTAAAAGGAAAAAAGGGGCGCCTGGGTGGCTCAGTTGTTAAGCGTCTGCCTTTGGCTCAGGTCATCATCCCAGGGTCCTGGGATCAAGCCCCACGTTGGGCTCCCTGCTCAGTGGGGAGTCCGCCTCTGCCCCTCCCCCTGCTTGTGCTCTCTTGCTTGCTGTCTCTCAAATAAAAATCTTAAAAAAAAAAAAAAAAGGAAAAGAAAACAACACTGTTTTCTTAGCATTTAGGCCATTACAAAGTTTTTTTTGGGGGGGGGGGAGGCAGGGCAGAGGGGGAGGGAGAGAGAGGAGCCCAATGTGAGGCTCAATCTCACGACTCTGACAACATGACCTGAGCCAAAATCAAGAATTAGACTCAACGGACTGAGCCACCCAGCCGCCCCACTAATGATTCCTATGTAGGCATTTTAAACTAGCTCCCAAAAGACATCTAACTTTTTTTTTAAACAATGACTATTAGGAAATAATTAAAGTAAATTCCCTCTTAAATCTTCTGTGATTCAAGCTTTTTATGCAGATACACTACCCCCTAATTAGTACAGAATAATGAGATTTCACTTCATTCGGAATGGTGATCTTCTATTGAACGCAAAGTCCCGCCTCTCCTCAGAATCACTATCTGCTCGGGAGCCGGAGCGGACTTGGCTGAGGATCTGCCTCCCCCGGGCCTTCCTGCCGTGGGCGCACGGCCGTGCTCCTGGGACTTCGCTCCCTGCAGGGCTAAAGGGGTTTATCTGAGACTCGAACAAAAGTCTGCCCCTCAGAGGATTGTAATCTAATTGGGGAAGAGAGGCCCTGGACTGCAAGTCACCAACGGACGCCAGATTTTACAAGCAAGTGGAGTAAGGGAGTGAACAGAGGCAAGAAAGGCTTCCGATCCTAGGCAAACTCTGCGCTGATCTTGAGAAGGAAAGACTCAGAGAAACACTGCACATGGCCAGGGCGGAGAAGGGAGCCGAGCAGACAGAACACGCCAGCCACTCTGCCTCTGGGATCAACTCCAGCGCCGCTCGCTTCCCTCTGCAGGCGGGCGGGTGTGGTTCGGGAGGGAGGGACCCCACCAGAGCACTTTACAGGAAGAAAGGCCTTCCTGGAGGAAGATCCACTGTCAACGTCACTCGTCATTCAGAGAAGAGTGCATGGAAACAAATAAATGAATAAATGTCTGCTCGCTAGTGTAAGCGTTGGGCTGCAAGTTACAAGGCAATTCAATTTACCAGACCCAAATATATAGCTAATTTATGGGACAAATACTCCTATTACCAAAGAATCCATCCATTTTAGACAGAAACCTGCTCGGTAAGTACCTACCTGTGAGTATTTAGACACCACGAGCTATACTGTCGGAAGTGAGGGGAGGGCAGCACACTACTCGCGTAGACGACCCTCACTGGAACGGAACTACAATACCTCAGAAACTGTGATGGAAGTCACAAGGGAAAAACCTGGTTTATAAAAATCCCCTCTATATAATTTTTCAAGAAAAAGTCTGCCCCAGAAGGATAGAGTCTACTTTGTATCATCATTTACTATTCAAATTTGAACATCTTCTTTTCTTATTCACAAAGGCATTTCATGGTTACTCTTTTCAGAGATCAAGAAATCTTGCTTCTCTGAATGTTTGCTATTTACCTTTCCCTTAAGGAACCCAAGAGTGTCCTGACTGCAAGTCCTGGCACCCTAGACCTGAATCACCAGAGTCCTGGCATCACAGCCAGCCTCCTATCCTCACTCCACACACGTACAGGTTCCAGGGAAATGCCATTTCTGAGAGCTAGGACTACATGTGCTTTGTGTGCCGTCTCCCTCAGCCTCGAAGGATGGAGATTTTGAAGCCTTTTTAAGACAAAGGTGGGACAGAAGATGCTGTCCCAGCAGCAAGCCACCACTAAACCAACCATAGTTCACTCAGTGGCCCCCAAACGGTAACCAGATGATCTGGAGCAGAGGGAGCAGAAAGGGGTTCACTGTTCACCACCACCACCGCTGAGGGGGGCACCAAGACCCAGGGGAGGCGCTGTCATCAGCTGCTGATCCACTCTGCATCTCCAGAGTCCTGGACGATGAGCACTGTGGGTAGCTGAGCTAGGATGGAACCTCTGCAGAAACGGCCCCCGCCCCTTCAGACTATCTGGCTACCATGTCAGGAATAAGCCAGGGACACCCAGAGACAGGGCCTCTGGCCCAAATGCTGGGAGCTGTGGCCGGCAGGCAGCAGCAGCCAGCCAGGAGAAAGGGGGAAGACCACCGTCTGGACTCACGGTGTCGGCGCACAGCACACAAAAGTGGGCTTGTGTGTGGCCTACAGGAGCGCCCCAGCAGGAAGTGTATGTATTAAGGCGAAAAAGTCCACCAACATCTAGACAACGGAGTATAATTCAGCACTCGAAAGAAATGAGCCACCAGGCTACAAAAGGACACGGAAGCACCTTAAATGCATATTACTACGTGGAAGGAGCCAGTCTGAAAAGCTCAGGCTGTGTGGTTCCACCCATCTGACACTCTGGAGAAGTGCAGAAGGCAAAACTATGGAGACAGTAAAAAGGTCAGCAGCTGGGGAGGGGGGGGCGGTTTGGACAGGTGGGAGCCCAGGCGGATTTTAAGACCGGGAACATGCTCTGTATAACAGAACGATGGATACATGTCGTGATACATTTGTCTGAACAGATGTACAACACCAGGAGTGACCCTAGAACCCTAAGTAAAGTGCTGCCGAGAGCCCGCGCAGGTTCATCAGCTCTAGCAAGCGCGCGAGGCCCGGAGCGGGGAAGGCTGTGCGCGGGGGGCCGGGGGGTGTGAGAAATCTCGGTACGCCCCCCTCAATTTTACCATGAACCTGAAGCTGCTCTAAAAAAGGTCGGGAAAAAGCACCACAGAATTATAGATAAACTGCAAGTGACTGAGAGGTACAAAATGACGGAGAGTCACAAGCTGAAGAGTAACTCAAGTGTCCGTCAACGAGACCATGTCAGTAACTAATACATCCCAAAGGCACAGGGAGGGGATGCTGCATGGGAGTGTGCTGCCTCTCAGCTTCAAGAATCCACCAACATGCACGCACTGGGGAGGACAGTGATGATATGATCAGAATTACCAGCACGTTTTTTTTTTTTTTAAAGATTTTATTTGTTAGAGTGAGCACAGGCAGACAGAGAGGCAGGCAGAGGGAGGAGCAGGCTCCCAGCCGAGCAAGGAGCCCGATGTGGGACTCGATCCCAGGACGCTGGGATCACAACCTGAGCCGAAGGCAGCTGCTTAACCAACTGAGCCATCCAGGCGTCCCTACCAGCGCATTCTTTTAACCATCACTTCCCTGTTTAGGAATCGGTTCTACAGAGACACACACAGCCGTGCAGGACAACTCATTACAGCCCTGTTTGTGCAAGAACAGGACGGGATGTAACCTCAGCGTCCACCAGCGGGGAGCAGATTAAAGCCATTACGGCGCAGCCCCCGTAACGGACACCAGCCACTGCAAAGCGCCGACGCCGCCCTCCGCGTGCCACCAGCACAGGTGCGCAGCAGTGTGCAGGACGTGCCGCCTCCAGGAGAGGAGAGGGCAGGAAGGGGGCAAGGGAGCCAAGAACAGGCCGCGTCTGCTCCACGAGATAAACCCTGGAGGGTGCACAAGCTACTCATAGTGGCTCCCCGGGGGCACTAGGCGGAGGGAGGGAGGCTTTCACTCTACAGCTTTGTGTCCTCTGATTTTTGAACCCTGTGAATGAAGGAATCATTTAAGTAATTAAGGAAATTGATTTTTTACGGCAGCCCCTGGGGTGTCCAGGCCCAGGTGATGAGCTTCATTCAGCCCAGATGACGACACCCGGAACACTTCCAGTTGGGAATGTTTGCAGCTTCAAGAGGAAACCTGAAACGGGCTCAGTATTAGTTCAAAATAGTTTTAGTGTTCACATGAGCTTAAAAGGCAAGAAAAGAAAAAAATTACTTTAAAGAAGGACTTTTCAAAAACTACTATTTTTTTTCTAAAGGAAAGTTACAATCTACATAGGACATTTTGCACCCAATGTAGTAGAGAGATGATGTTGCCCACATTGGGAAAGCTGGCAGCAGCTCGAAATACTCAAACATTAGGTAGCTGTCAGGTCCCACGGCTTCCAGCACATCAACGGAGGAACCTCTAATTGAAAGGGTTCTGTTAGAACTGGAGCTTGTGGGGCGCCTGGGTGGCTCAGTTGTTAAGCATCTGCCTTCAGCTCAGGTCATGGTCCCAGCGTCCTGGGATCGAGCCCCACATCAGGCTGCTTGCTCTGCGGGAAGCCTGCTTCTCCCTATCTCACTGCCCTCGCTTGTGTTCCCTCTCTCGCTGTGCCTGTCTCTCTGACAAATAAATAAAAATCTTAAAAAAAAAAAAAAAAAAGAACTGGAGCTTGTAACAAAGGAAGTGGTAACTGGACATCCCACTAAAACACGATCACATTTTCCTATCTTGGGATGACGCCTCTGAGTTAATTCACACTTATTCAAATTCTTCTTGCTAGAGGTCTACGGGTTTTGCAACAGAACTAACCAAAACTCCACCTGTCACCATTTAACAGATTCTTCTAACCACAAAGACTAAGATGTTTTGCTTTGGATTTGATTTACTCTTTCACTAGTTTTGTGATGAAATTACAATGTTTATGGACCCTTTATTAAGCATTCAGAAGAATATGAAGTGCAAAGTGGAGAGCCCTCCCAAACATCTTCAGACCCCACCACCAAGAAAAACAATTTCTAGAGATCACCTTCTGGAAATCTATGTACACCCACTTTTTACTCCTAATAAGGACCTAATTATCATGTATGTTTTCCCTCCTTTTTAAATTTAGTAACCCTCAGACTTCTCTTCCTTCGGAAGGGAAGGTCGCTTTCCCGTCCCCAAACTGCCACCGCAGGGGAGTCAGCCACTCCTCTCCTGAAGGACCCTTCCACCACCTTCATGTTTTGCCATCTCTAGGTCAATTAACTAAATTAAAGGAAAGGTCTGGAGTTAATGTGAACATTCTTAGAAGTCCTACCAAACAAGAGACTGATTTTTACTTTATCTGCTGGGTGTACAAGTAGGTTGTTACACCAGAGATATGTGTATATCATTAATTAATCAGGTGACTAATAAAAACCTCTGGTCTTAGGAATCTCTTCCAGAAACTGGGAAACTATAAACAGAGCTTTGGTGCGAACTGGTTGCATGATGTGTAACATAATGACAGTAACAAAACCTCCGTCAAGGTGACGCCAAGTTAATGTTTTTGAGAAACTTCAATTCTTCCTAGTTATAGTACAGTGAAAACATTAAAATCATTGTGTTAAGTATAGCACCAAGATATTTTACCTTATTAAAAAAAAGAAAAGGATTTTTAGAATGAAGCCTGCTTTTCAAACATGAGTATCTGCACCAGCTCTGAGACACGTCTCAGTGAGGAGTACACAGTGGGAGCAACATGCATGCTGTGCCACTCTGGCAGGAAGAGCAAGAGAGAGCACGTGCTCCCACCCGCACAGCGAGTTCTAGAAAAGCGCACAACAAGTGGCCAGCACGGGCTGCCTCTGGGGAGGAGGCCTGGGGGCTCAGGAGGCAGGAGAGGGAAGCCTTCTCCTAAACCTTCTTTCATGCTGTTTACAAGTTTGAGCCCTACGAATAAGTTACCCATACTGAAAACGATTTTTAAAAAAGCTTTTGAAAGAAAATTATGTTTGTACAAAAAATTCCTAACATCTTAGATAAGTACACGAATTCTGATTCATGGGGCTTTTCCTCTCACAAACAGGGCTTGGGGGTAAGAGAAGGCAGTTGTCAACTCTCCCAGCAGATAGGAACACGGATGGAAAAATACACCCTGGGAAAAGCTGATCTAGGTTTCGGGAGAACAAATCACGGTTGCTTCCTCCAAATACCCTGGACGCAATGGGTCTCTCTAATTGTGTATTGTTTTTCATACCCTAAAAGGATGATCTGGACTCCCTGGTCTGACACCGGAGGCTCTCCACAACCTTACCTTGCCTTCAGGTGCCCAGACTGACTCCCACAACAGACCTTCCTCTATGAAGTTTCCCTGACCGCGGGCCCGCCACAGTGCTGGTCTCAGTATGCTGGCCTGCCTGCCCACACCACCACAGCTCCGGCCCAGAGGACAGAACCAGCACTGGGGCCACCACAGCCTAGCAGTCTCCCGCACAGAGCAAGAACATATCGCCAATTTGAGTGACATAAGCATTTAAATCTTCGTTGACTCCAAGAATGAAGCAGTACAGCTGAGACTGGCCCAGCTCCCCCCACCACACCCGGAGCAGGACCACCCTGGCAGTCTCTGCCTCTCAGAAGCAAGACCACGTGGCCTCTAAATGGTAGCCTGGGGAGTGTAAACCAACAATAGAACTGGTTTCTGCAAAACTGTTACTTGCTCAGGACTCTCTACTCCAGACCTGCACAATGGCTATTTACGCTGTTCCCTACCCCTGGAACAGTACAGTACTCTCCACCCCCATCTGGTGTCCATCAGCGGGTCTCCATGCTAGTGACACCTCTCCCAGAAGGCCTTCCAAAACCTTTCGGAGGAGGCTCTGTCCTGTGCCCGCACCATGCATGGGCCCATCATGCCTAGAGACCTCCCCTCTGAGGTCCAAGGTCACACCCAACTACAGCTGGCCCCCGACAAAGGCAGACACTGTATCTCCAGGGCTGACACCACAGTGTAATAAATATTTTCTAAATGGAAAGTCCTACATCTAAACTGACAAAAACTTTTGAAAGTGTCTTTAGAAGATGGTCCCTTGGAACAAACTGTCATAAATATGTTCAACTACAAACAAATGACATAAATAAATGCACTGAGGGCTGTGCTGTATCCAATACAGCAGCCACTAGCCACATGCTGCTGTTGACATGCACATTAATTAAAATTCAGTAAAATTTGAAACTTAGTTCCCGAATCACATTAGTAACTGGTGATTCCAGTGCTGGGCAGTGCAGATCCGAACACGGCACATCGCACCAAGTTCTACTGGACCCTGCTTGCTCGCTTACCACAAGGACATGGGCATTTCGGATGTCCCAATCTGCCCTCTTACTGTGGAGAGGAAATCAGTTTTCCCTTACACTTTCAAAGTCTGAGAAAGTCACCAGAGCAAGCAAAAATAGCCAATTATCTCCCAATAATTCAAATGATTCTCTTACCGATTTTTTTTTTTTAATTTGACAGAGAGATCACAAGTAGGCAGAGAGGCAGGCAGAGAGAGTAGGGGGGAAGCAGGCTCCCTGCTGAGCAGAGAGCCCGATGTGGGACTCGATCCCAGGACCCTGAGATCATGACCCGAGCCGAAGGCAGTGGCTTAACCCACTGAGCCACCCAGACGCCCCTTACCGATTTTTAAAGAGAAGTCCAGCCCTGGGCAGACAGTGCTCTTCTTCAGACAGAGCCAACCCCATCACTACTAGAGGCACAACAAAAACACCACAGAAGGTCTATCAGAGCTTCATGCCTTTTCGTCACAGTGAGAGCTGTTTACTAAAAAAGTAAGATTTAATGTAAAGACACCCACAAATTAGGTGGAAAGACTCTTTGTCCACCATGGGACAGTTTCTGCCAGCAAAACCCCAAAATCACCACCCCCCGAACCATCTAGGAGAATGGAAAGGAGGAGACTCCACTGCAACAGCTTCCAGGACAGAATCTGTAGGAGAGAAAACCCCCCACAACATGGCAGAAACCTCACTCTGCCCCTCTCCAGAGCAGTGGAGGCTGACCTGAGGGAGGAATGAACTCCACCCACACTTCTTTCATCCCATCGGCCTGACTAAATGGCACCGTGATCCCGAGGCCATTTCTCCCCTAACGCTGGTTTTAGAAAAAGACTGTTTTTATGATTTCTCCATACTTGCTTTTCCTTTTTCACCACGTCCTAACCTAAATCAACTCCTTGTGGAAAAACAATTCCATTTAGACTTCAATTTTCCAATAGAAAAGTGTTTTTAACTTCAAACACAGGCTGGGTAAGGTCTGTAGGATTTCTGAATCTCAGTTTCCAATTCATTCTTCTGCCAAGCTGGAAGAGACGACACTCGCACTGGCCCTGGTGCGGCAAGAGAACTAGGCAGGGGTGGGACCTTCCCATTTATTCGGCGAGAAACTCCCGTGGACCTGGCTCTGGGTCAGACCCCCCACCTACATCACCCCAACCCCCACCCGCCCTTGAGGACAGGCACTACCAAGGTTCCTCCACACAATTAAAGACCAGCACCAGCTGCCGCAGCCTGTTCTACACCCGGAACCACAGTAGCCCAGCACGAGGGCCTTTTCTCCTCCTGGAGAAAAAGATCCATCCTCACCTACGCAAGCTCAAATGTAAAGTCACAGGCCCAAGTCTCAGAAAGGACAAGCTGAGAGCCAAGACTGAGCGTTCACTCAGAGCAGAGGCCAGGGCTCCTTCCTTAATACCATGCCGCCCGCCTCCCATATAAAAAGCTCTGACATTTCCTTCAACTCTGAGTCATGGGTAGAAGGTTCCACTTTTAATCATGTGACCAATACTCAAAATATTTTAATCCAAAGGAACTGGGTCAAGCCTTTATAGCCCGTAATTGTCAAAGCAAACCCTAATTATTTGATAGATTTGCACAGTTCTGAGTGTCATCATTTGGTTTATGATCAAATACCAAAATCTCCTTTATTTAAATATCATACAAGCCTCTCATATCGAAGGTTTTCTGTTTTGTTTGGGTTTTTTGCTATTTCATTGGTTACTCTAACTACAGAGTTAAAACATGCATAAATGGCACAGTTCTGGTTTAAAAAATATCCAAAATACGTGGGTGGTAGTGCAAAGGGACACTTCTGAAATAACAAAAAGGCTCTGCTTCACGACAGAACCATACAACCCCACTAAACAGCTCACCACTGCTAAGATCCACCTACTGTCTACACGGTGGCACAGCTGCATCAGAAAGACGTGCGAATTAATCGATTTTCAAACAGTAGCAGGTGGGACACCTAGAAACAGGAAAGTCAGATATGATCAGGTGAAATTTTTTTCACCATTAGATTTCACTATTCTTAATGACGGTTCCACTAAACATTCCTTTGATTAATGGAAATGAAATATGGGGGGAGGTTTAAAAAGAAAGGAATTCAACTTTTAGGCACAGGGCTCAGAGATAGCCTTGCTTCCCAAATTTAGAGCCGGAAACACCCCGAAGGCAGTTTTCCAACATCAGCAACAGTCATTCCCTGTATTACCTAAAATCCTGGGGGGGAAAGGAGTCACTTTTGCTTACTTGCGTGCTTTCCTGTACCCGTTCCCCACGTCTAAAGAGCTCTCCCGCAAATCTGAGTGAGTCACGGCCCGTCCAGGCTGGAGCTGGGCATCCTCCGGCCCACTCGCACGGGACCCCGCGCGTGGCTCCACCTGGGCGCTCTGGACAGAGGAGCACAGCCCCACGGAAAGTCCAATGTACGAGAGGTCCCCAGTAGGCACCGCCCCAAGGACTTGGATTTCTTCGTCAGGGATGTGCTGCAATGTGAGAATTTTCCTGAAAGCAAAGTCTAAGACTGGGCTGGACCAGGGTGGAACCCTCCCCGAGTCAACGCTGGAGCCGTGGACGACCACGCCAGCCCCGAGGAGCCCATCGACCGTAGGACGCCGTTTCTAAGGACGGAGGCACCACTAGGCAGAGGCCTCAGGGCGGGCTAGGGAACAGCAGGCGCGGGTGCGAAAACCAGAGGGGATGGCCGGGAATTTGAGAGCTTCGGAGAGACTGTCTGGGGCAACCAGAGGACGTCACTGAGAGCAAGGGGCCACAGATCATATCCACGGGCCGTGCGCCGTGACACTCACGGACACGAAACTGCTGTGAGTGGACAGAGCTGCTGTCAACACATTACAGAAGGCACCGACCCCCGCGCGCTTCCCCAGCTGCCTGGCTCCTTGCTCTGTCAAGGTTCCCTCGTCCGATCAGGGGATCTCTGAGGTGTTACCCCTACCTGGCCATCCAGCTCCGGGCTTCTCCACACAGGGACGTTCAGGGACCAGAACGTGAATAAATGAAGCCTCTAGACTGCCCTTTCTGACTCGAGCATTCTGGCACTTAATAGCCTTTTGTATTCTTGAGTTTTGTCTCCAAGTTTTTTTTGTCAACACAGTTCTAAGCTACTCAGAGCCATCGGTGAGAATCCTCTGTATATTGCTACTTACTTCCTAACAGTACCTCAAACTAAATTGTTATATCAATAGTAAATGAACCAGAATCACCTATCCATTTGCTGCTTAACCAACCCCATGAAAAATGCTTCAAGTTAGTTAAGAATCTTCAGAACACACCGCACCTCCTAAGTTTTTACAATTTTAAAATTTCATGGTCCTCCCGTTCCTATTACAAAAACATATAAATGGAAACAGAGACAAGATCAATAGTCTTGACTACAGAATTCTCGGCTACATCCTCACTGATTGTGCTACACCACACAGATTGGATGCACATGCTACCGCCTCTGACACATCCACCGACCAGCGGGTCTCTGGTCCAAGGAACTGGGACTACGGGGCACATTCCCTTTTCAGAGGAGAGAAAACCGAGGATCCTCAGAGCACAAATCCCACATTACATCAGGGTCGCACACTGTGGCGCGAGGGCCAGCTCCTGGCTCCGACAGACATTACTAGTTCGCGGGCACACAGTGGCGCCCGCCGGCGTACGTACAGGTGGTACAGAACTGGCAGTGTTCAGTAGCTCTTAGAGACCATGTGGCCTGCAGAGCCAAAAGTATGGCCTTGGGCCCTTTACACAAAGTCCGAGGACCCCTGCATCACATAGAAAGGTGTGGGAATGAATGTGCAAACCAAAGCCCTGCACCCTGCGGCTCAGAGCCCCGCAGCATGCTAAGGGCTCTGGGTAGGCCTTGCAGTAAAGCTCCTCAGCTGCTCCCAGCCTCGTGTGAGCACAGAAGCTTTTCTGAGAAACGCTTCTTTGCATGCCTCCTAGCTTCCTTGGCATATACTCGAAATGCTGGCTTGAAATAAGATGGCAGAGGTGGTGTCCCAACGAATGGCACCTAAGAACTAAACTGGCTTAACGCAAGCTGTGCTCATCTTCAAGAGGTCACAACAAGGTACGTTTCACCCTAACCAGGGAAGGCACATGTTGGCAGAGTCATTTCACTCTTCTGTTCAAACATACTAAGTAGAACACGAAGTCAGCACTTGCAGGGCCCCAAGTAATCACATACTTTGTCACAGAGCCGCAGAGGCAGGAGGCAGAAGTTGTACGAACACAGCTACTGGTCTAAGCACAAGCTCCTTCACCCCTTTCCAAGTTCCGTACCGCTTTAGAGTCAGGGGATCACACTCCAGTGTCAAACAGGAGCGACGTGTGGCGGGCTGCTGTGCTGCGAGGCACCCCCAGTGGGGTTCGTTCTTACCCACCATCACCCCCGAGCAACTGTGACGGAGCCCTAGGTTATCCAAAAGTCCCTACTTTTCCGACACGTGTAAAAGTAAAGCAAAGTCGTGAAAAGCCCTGGTCCTAGAAGTCTCTATAAAAGTTAGTGTCGTATTTAGCCAGAACTCAGTGAAGAGATGAAAAAAACGTGACTGGTCCTCAATTTTCCACTGTCGCCCGCAGGAAGGGGAGACCAAATTGCTGCACCAGAACCAGATGGAAGGGGCAGCCCTTGCCCTGCACCCCCAGTAGGAAGAACACATCCCGCTCCCCCAGAGCTGGTGGCAGACACCCCCACGCCCCTGAGATGTGCTCCACCTGTTGGGAGTCACGCTACTGAAACCTGCCAAGTACTGCAAGCTCGTAAACCCACGATTCAAGCAAATTTCACATTTATGGACGTGGAGTTGTAAAATGAATCTGTAGTTATTTACTCTCATCATCCAGGGTTGGTTCTAGCTTTGGGCGGACCACCTCTCTCGAGTCTGGCTCCTTACGGAGAATCGGCAGGAAGAGTGTCTTCCCATCTGCCTCACAGGATGCTGTGAGGCCAGCGCTGAGGGGTCAGGAGCAAAGCACCCGGGTGAGTAACACACAGCACATCCAGAACAGTTCACCGTTCCGCTGTGAAAGGTGTTTTGGTTGGTAACTGTATTCACTCCAGACTTTCTTTAAATATGGTTTCCTATGGCATTTGAAGGGCTTCACATTATAAAGTATAATCACAACTGCTTAGGGACACTTACACGGGGTAGGATGAAACAGATCTGTGTGCAGTGTTCAGAAGACAGCCTTAAAAAACTTGAACTAAACAAGTTTTTGTTGTATGTAAATCTGGCTTCAATACAGCTAACCGAAAAAAAAAGTTTACCGCTCCATGGATATTTTACTTCTCCCTCGCTATTAAATCATGAATCCCTGCTGTTGAAAAACACGAATATGCTGTTTTAATCCGGACATATTAAATAAAGAAGTTTCCAAAACATACAATTAACTAGATACTGGAAACACACAGTCGTACCTTTTCCAGTGGGCGCCCAGTGAAGGAAGACTGCACTTGCAAGAAACCATTTACGCCTTCCATGTGGAACAGGAAACGCTACTTCCACAACATCTCCTGACATTAAATCCAGGGCCACTCCAGAGCTGAGGTTTGGGTGAGGTCAGAAGTACTATTTTTTCCTTCTTCCTCTTGCTACCTTCCTTTGGAGAACATTCTCTAGTTCTGCATCCCCTCCCCACACTCTCCTCAGAAGCACTCCCAGCCTCTCCTGTTTGTCATCAGTGGCAATGACATTTATCACTCAGACATGCCACCTTACCTCCTGGCATGCTTTAAGCACATCCACACTCCCCCTGCTAGATTGCAAGTGCCCTGTAGGGAGCACCCTGGCTAATAAGTCCTCTCCACCCAACGTCAGCCCCCCAGATTCACGCAACGGACACCAATGGCTCCCAAGGCCTGTCCCACAGACATGTACTGCGTGGTGGCACTCCAAATCACTCTTTCTCACGCCACCTCCTCCTAACCCCTCAGCTCTTCCCATGCACAGAGCTCCCATCACTCACGTTTTATCACAGAAACAAAAGCACCTTGCTCCGCCTCGCACCACTTTCTCCTGGGAGCCTCAAAAATACATCCCCTCACAAATAAGGTTGAGTCTCCCTACTTTCCCATCTAACCCAATGCCCTCACTCCTCTGAGTGTATGTAATGCGATTCTTTTCGTCCTTTATTTGCTTAATATATATCCTTAAGAGCTCTGTCTCAGACTAGCAGTTACGGGAGACAAGGCTGTACCTCGTTTCATCTGCCTGATGATGGTCCTTTCCTCGGCCCCACGCTAACAGACTCTTGCCCAATAACATGATGTGATGAGTGTGTAACCAAGGGAGCGCAACACAAGTATGAGCACGAATTTTATTCTTTAAATGATTTAAATTGGAGCTATTAAAAACTTTTTTTTTTGTTCCACATTTGGAAAAGAGCGAGCTCGTGCCTTGGGAGGATCGAGGGGGAAAAGGTGGCCACGAGGGAAAAATCCTTTCAGATAAACTTTGTTGTGATTTAGCAGTGCATCAAGTAAGTATGTGACCATCCAACAACGGAACTACCCAAAAAGGCCATTCTCTCGGCTCCATCTTGGAAAGAGCGGAAGGTACATAGTTGGACAAGCCTTTCTGTTAAGTCTTGTGTTAGTAGCTTGTCCCTCTATAGAAAACACAATCTGTAATAAACTCCTTCAACAACAGCAAAGCTGCAAAGCCATTCAAAAAGTTACCAGTTTCGGAAGACAAGCTTCAAAGCTGAACTTGCCTGGTATGATCTCCGTTTCGTATGATTAAAGACTTTTCACTCAAACATAGCAAGATTAATGAAGCTTTTACTGTTTTGCAGTAAAAGGGCATTTAAATCATGGCTGTTTCCACACTTCTTACTTCAAACAAGTTGATTTCACAAAATAAACACCCCATTCAATTCTTTATCAATTAAAAAGAAAGTATTAGTGAGTTTTTTGTCCCGTGAGATTTATTTACTACGCCCGCCCACCATTCCGCAAACTGTATTTAAACTAGACAAGAATCTCCTATGGCGAATTTTTAAAAAAATCGTTTCTCTCATGCCTCCCTTAATATTCTAGGAATTGTGTTGAAACTGAAGCCACAGAGTTGAAGTAGTTTTGTTTCAACAGGACCAATAGGTTTTTTAGACCATTAGCAGAAATAACGCCAGTAGCCACAGAAATATTTGCACAAGCACAGCTGTGCCTACTGCAAATCTGAAGGCACTGCTGCAGCCACATAATTCAATCTGGACCCATTCATTATAAACTGATTTTCGGATGCTGCTACTGCAACACTGTACTGGAGAAATGCAGGCTGCGCTGGAGACAGAATCGTTCCCAGCAGCGCACGAGTTTTTACTGCAAAGGAGAGCTCTGAAAGAGGAAATACAGCCCGATCACAATGGCACCGCGGACCAAGCCCGCAAGAGCCCAGAGTTACTAAACGAATGGAAACTAAAATACTCCTTAGGCAACTGATGGGATTATCTCAGAAAGTTTTCGGAGATGCTGTTTCAAAGAACGTCTTAATACCATGCTTTAAAAAAAAAAAAAAAATGGGGGGTGGGGGCAAAAACTGCAATCCCCACGTTCGTTAACGTATTTTATACATCTACACTGTGAAAACCGCACCAGCTCAAGCGGACATTGTAGCCCGAAAGGACCTGCTCCCTAACTTTCTTTTAAGGTTATGCCTCCGAAATTAAACACCCCAGGGCAACTCTGACGACATCTTGCTAACGAAGTCTGGGCTGGCGAACTAAGGGGACCGAACACCGAGGGTTTTCAGGACAACTGCCCAACACGTTCCCAAGGAGCACGTTCCCAGAAACTGCCGAGTCCTAACTCGCAGGCTGGCTGCGGCTGCGAGTGTCTTCTGGTCGCAGCGCCGCGAACTGTGCTACGAGTTCAGAAAACACTGTGGGTCCCCCCTCCGCGGCACTTTCCCCGTCCCCAACCATGAACCTACCCCGCGCTGTCACGCGTCCGACGCGCGGCGGCACAGGGAGGCGCGTGGAACCCCCGCGGACACGGCGCGCTCCCCTTCACTTCTGCTCCGCACAAGAACCGCTCGCTGTCGGCGCGCGGGGGGCTCCCCAACTCCGGGGCCGGCCGCGGGCGCCGGCGCACCGCGGCCACCAACTTCCCCTCGGCCGGCCCCGCGGGGTCCCGGGAAGCGGCCGCGCGGGCCTGCGCCTCCGGGAGGGTCTCCCCGGCGCTCACCTGCGGGTGGGGCCCCCGCCCCCCGCCCGGCCCCCCCTCACCTGTGCTGTCATTCGCCGAGAAGCCGGGCGAGCTGAGTTTGGCTCGTTTGGGGTTGGGCGGTCCGTCCAGCAAGTTCTCGGCCATTTTCACCTGCTCGCGGAAACAGCCCCGAGCGCGGGCGGCCGGGCCGGCAAGGGCTCCGCGGCGGGGGTCGGCGCCGGCCCCGGCCGGCTGCGAGGGGAGAGGAGCGAGCGCGAGCCGCGAGCCGCGAGCGAGCGCCGAGGGAGAGGGAGGGCGCAGGCCGGGTGGGGGAGGCGGCGGCCAAATCTCAGCCACAGCAACAGCGCCCCGCAGCGCTCACCGCCCGCCCCCGGCCGCCGCCGCCGCCGCCGCCGCCGCCGGCCGCGGCCCCCTCATCCCCTGCCCGCCTCCCGAGCGCGACACTCCGCGGCGGGGGCGCCCCGGCGGCCCGGCCGCCCCCCCGGGCCCGGCTGGCAGCGACGGCGCCCGGCCGGGCGGCTCAGGCAGTCCCCGGGAACATGGTGCCGCCGCCGCCGCGCCGCCGCC
>ML104108.1:56394-79877 GCA_003697995.1 Taxidea taxus jeffersonii
GCGCGGGCGGTTGTGGGGCCCGGGACCGGCGGGGCCGAGTAGATCGCGCTCGAAGCCCCGGTCGGGTCCGCGACAAGATGGCGGCTGTTGATTCCTCAATTAAAAAAAAAAGAAAGTTTTTTTTCTTCTCTTTCCAGAGCCTGAACGGGGAGGGGGAGGGGGCGGGGCACGCCGGTGCGTCACCCCCCCGCGGCGTCACCACGCACGGCCCCCGCCCCGCCCCCTCCACCTGCGCCGTCCGCGGCGGAAAGAGCCGAGCGCGCTCGGGCGGAAGGGGCCGAAGGCGAGGCCGGCGTGCGTGGGGCGGCGGGGCTGCCCGGACGGCGGAGCGGCCGCGCCTGTGGGACGCCCCGCGCCCGGCGCGGCCGCCACTTTTGTTCTGCTTGCGGCTGGGCGGCGAGGGCCGGGGTTGCGGCCTGGCGGCGAGCCGGGCCCCCAGGCGTGGAGTCGGCGCCGGCCCGGCCGGCCAGTTCCGCTGGGCGACTCTGCCGGGTCCCGGCCCCTCACGGCCCTGTTCATCCGCGACTCTCCCCCGGCGATCAGGCCTGGCCGCGTCCCCTCGCCGGACGCCAGCGACGCGTCGGGTCTCCTGCAGGTTACAGACCGCCCGCGAGTGTGTGCAGATGGGGAAACTGAGGCATGAAGTGGCCGAGGTCAGGACCCGACCCCCCCCACCCCCAAGTGAAGTGAGGGGTCGATGCTCCCCAGCGCGATGCGCCCGGGCTGCCCGGGAGGTGGCGGACGCTGCCTCCCGGGCTGGGGTCCCCTTACCTCAGGGCTTCGGGCCTGGCCGTCTCGGGAGCGCCCCCGCCCGGAAGTGCACCCCCCCACCCCGCGGGGCTCCAGGCAGGTGTGCGGCCCGGGGGAGACCGGCCCGGAGGGGGGCACTCGCTGCGGGACGGTTCCGCAGAACGCTGAGGCCTTCACGTCTCAGTGCCTCGTCTGCTCCCCAGAACCTGCCCGCGCTTCGCCCCCGAGTCCTCCCCTGAAAGGTGTCGCGGCAGCCGGGGTCCCCAGGCCAGAACCGTGTGGGTCAGCGCGGACCCCTCCCTCCCTCTCCACGCAGCCCGTCTCCCCACGTCCTTTACCTGTTCCTCCCCGTCCCACTGCCCCAGAGTCGTCCTGCATCGCCCGGGTGGCTCCGGGGGCAGCTTCCCACCTGTGTCCCTTGCGCTCCACATTGTAACCCACGCAGCACCAGCGTTAACTTCCTGAGAAAAGAGAGCACGAACCCTGTTTAAAACAAAGAGCTCTGGGGCGCCGGGGTGGCTCAGTGGGTAGTTAAGCCTCTGCCTTCGGCTCAGGTCATGATCTCAGGGTCCTGGGATCGAGCCCCGCATCGGGCCCTCTGCTCAGCGGGGAGCCCCCCTCCCCCTCTGCCTGCCTCTCTGCCTGCTCGTGACCTCTGTCAAATAAATAAATAAAATCGTTTTAAAAACAACAACAAAGAGCTCCTGCACAGAGGTGGGGGGAAAGGGCTGTACCTATATAGTCTGTAAAACAGAAGAAAGTGTGCATAGCTGTTTAAAATACAGAATATGTAGCGTAGGTACCAGAAGAAGGGTCCTCCGCCAGTGTCAAGACCGAGTGATCTTTCTACTTTTTTCTGTTTGTGTTGTTTGAGGTCTTGAGCTGCCCCCATATCTGTCTCAACTTCTCATCTCTCTGCACCATCACTCCCTCATACCCACCTGGGTGTGACGAAGTTCTCATTATTCAGGCCTTTTTATACTTTGGCAAATGCTGTGCCCCATGCTGAGATTCTCCAAGACCCTCTTCAAATGTCACCTCCCCTAGGAAGCCCTCCTAGCCCACTTGAGAGCTCCCACAGCACTTCCAGGCACACTCACTTTTTTTTTTCATCCATTCATGTTTTTATTTCCATCCAACATCCCTTGAGAATCTCCTGAGGGCATTGCCATTGTGCTAATCTCTTGGGCAAAGAATAAAGAAGTTCTTATATATTCAAGGACGCCAAATAGCAAGCCCTAGAAATCACAGACAGGTATTCAAGAAGTCAGTTTGCACAGTAAGGCACGAAGTGTATCAAGTCATAGGGTGACACAGGGCTGGCAGCATCTGTATGGGAGTGTGCCACGGGTGTCCCTATTAGCACGAGTCTGTGGGCCCTCCAGGGGCCAGGGTATGTCTTAGTCACAGCACAGTGCCCAGCAAGAAGTAGGTTTGTAAAACTGAATGAATGAATGAATGAGTGAACAGAAGAATGAAAGACTGCCGTCAGGTTCCTCCGAGTCCCACAGGTCTCCCGGACACTGAAACGAACGGGCTCAGCCTGAAACAGTCCAGGCCACTCCTCCACAGAAGGCACGATATGTTAGGTCCCCGTGAGGCCTCAGCTAGTGCCTGCCTTAGGTCAGTAGGGACACTACCCAGTGCTCTGGGTCCCTCAGTAAATGGTTTTCACGGTAGTGGGCACATGAGCTGCCACCATCCCCCCACCAGTGGGCAGCGATGGCACGGGTCGTGCCTTACTTTACAGAGAGGGAAATTAAGGGGATCCAGTCCAGATGACCCAGAGGTAAATGATCTGGACATGTCAGGGCCAGGCCTGAAACAGAAGTCTTCAAACTGCATGTCCCATGCTCTTCCTGCCTCACCCTGCTCAACCCTGAAACCTACCTTTTCTCTCTCACTTGAATCATTTTGATCAGTTCCTCTGGTATTTCCTGATACCTGCTTTTTTTTTTCCTTTCTATTTCTTCTCCCCCTGGTCTGACTCTTGTCAGGAACACTGTGCATAGACATTTGATGGGGAATAGCAAGGAAGGAAGTATGGTTCTTAGCTGGGATCAAGGTCAACGCAGACGAAACAACACTGTTAAGTGCCCTCTGTATGCCCCAGGCCACTCTGCCCCCCACTGCCCTTGGGTCAGCACTTCCCACAGTCCTGGAAGGGCACATGTCCTCATGTTAGAGGCAAGGAAATAAGGCCCAGAGGAGGGCCAGTCTCCCAGCCACACAGGGGCTCCAGTGGATTCCACAAACCTCACCATTCCCAGTTTCATAGGCCATATGACCAAGGAATCCCTGTTTACAGAATGAGTAAGGGCTAGAAGAACAAGGTGGGGAGGGGCCAGAACAGGCGCAAGGAAAGATTTCCTGAGAAAAGTCCATCTGAATCTATCAACTGATGAATGGATCAACAGATGTTAGGCCACACAAAGTCATACCATTTGGCCACACAAGAGGATGCAGTACAGATACACACTGTGGCATGGATGCACCTTGAAGATGTGACACTCAGAGAAAGAAGACAGTCACCAAAGACCATATATTTCCATTTTATCTGTTATCTGTTTCCATTTTATCAAGTGTCCAGAACAAGGCAAATCCAGAAACGGAAAGCAGATCAGTGGTTGCTGGATAGAGGGAGGAGACGGTGAATGGCAGCCAAAGGTTATGGGGTTTCTGTTTGGTGTACTGAAAATGTCTTAAAATTGACGGTGATGATGGTGGCACAACACAGAACATAGTAAGCACCATGAAAATCTACACAAGGGGTGAATTGTATGGTCTGTGGGTTGTATGTCAGTAAAGCTGGCTTTTAACATGTTGATGTGGAAGGAGGGAAGACAAATCAGGAATGACGGAGGGAGGCAGGCCTTCCCGCAAAAGGAAACAAGTCAGGGGGTCCAGTTGGAAAAGCACAAAGGGTTTTTTTTTGTGGTCCCAAGAGGAAGGGTCAAGGATGGGGTTGGATTCGATGTGATTGGCATTTCCTAACTGGGGGTTGAGGGATGAACCCCCAGGCAGAAAACAGGGACCGAGATCACAGAAGGAACAGCAAAGAGGAAACTGAGGAGAGAGAGTCCTCCCCACTGGCTCCAGCGGCCTCTGGCTTCAGCCCCCACTTGAAACCTCACACTCAGTGGGCCCCAAACAGAGGCCACAACCTTCTCCCCACACCAGCTCCTCCTCACACTCTCCCCATCCCAGGAACGGCCCTGCCTGTTTTCTGTGGGATTGGGCATAGCTTTCCACCTCCTCTGTCCTGAACCTTTCATCTCAGCCCCCTTGCCCCCCAGGGACGACTCCTCAGTAAACACACAGTCTCCGCAGTTAACCCGGATGCTGCCCATCTCTTCCATTCCCACACAAGCTGCTCGACCCAGTTGTCTACACTGACCCGACCTGCTTCCTCTTCTCCCATTCACTGCTCTTATTTTTACTCATAAAAAATTTCAAACAAGTTATAGAAAATAATAAATAGATACTTAGTTCTACAGGATCGAGGTCGGCAATGCTAACACCTTGCCACGTTGGCTTCAGATCTTTGTTTTATTTATTTAAGAACTAACATGTCAGAGATAGAACTAAAGCCATCCTTCCCTGCCTTCCTCCCCAAAAGTCCCCATTCATCTGGAGTTACCATGCAGGATGTGTATTTTCATTAGGTCAAAGTACATGAAATTGCCATACTTGACCATTTCCCCCCCTCCTATGGCCAATTTCTATGGTTCATCTAAGGTGACATATGCACCCAACCATTAATATTTGCTTTGGGGCGCCTGGGTGGCTCAGTCGGTTAAGCGTCTGACTCTTGGTTTTGGCTCAGGTCATGATCTCAGGGTCGTGATATGGAGCCCCACACTCGGTGTAGAATTTGCTTGTCTCTCTCCCTCTGGACCCTGCTCTCTCTCTCTCTCTCAAATAAATAAATAAATAATATCATTAAAAAATTAGGATTTGTTTTGAATATCAAGACATTTTACATAAATGGCATATTATATGCTTCCTCTTGGAAATCTCTTCTTTGCATGCAACATTTAGCTTTTTTAAGTAACCGAGGTAAGGGATGCCTGGGTGGCTCAGAGGGTTAAGCCTCTGCCTTCGGCTCAGGTCATGATCTCAGGTTCCTGGGATCGAGTCCAGCATCGGGTTCTCTGCTCAGCAGGGAGCCTGCTTCCCCACCCCCTCTCTCTGCCTGCCTCTCTGCGTACTTGTGATCTCTCTGTGTCAAATAAATAAATAAATAATCTTTAAAAAAAATAAATAACCGAAGTAAAAAAATATATATATAACATAGTATTTTGCCCATTTTAACTGTTTTTCAGTATACAGTTCTATAGCACCAGGTACATTCCATGCACAACCACCACCATCATCTAGCACCAGAACTTTCTCATCCTCCCAAACTAAGAGTGTACCCATTCAACAATCACTCTCCATTTCCCACACCCCCAGGCCCCCAACAATCACCATTTGACTCTGAGAGTCAGCTGTGTTGTAGTGTGTTCAGAATTTCCGTCCCTTTGACGGTTGAATAATATTCCATTGCTCGTATATACCACATTTTGCTTGTCATCAGATGGACACTTAGGTTGCTTCACCTTTTGGCTGTTGGGAATGAGGCTCCTGCGAGCATGGGTGTATGAATATCTCTTAGAGGCCCAGTGCTATCTCAGTCCGTTCAGGCTGCTATAAAAAAATACCATATACTGGGTGATTTATGAACAACAGAAATTTATTTCTCACAGCTCTGGAGGCTGAAGTCCAAGATCGAGGTGCCTGCAGATTTCATGTCTAGTGAGGACCTCCTTCTTGGTTCATAGATGGTGTCTTCTCACTGTGTACATGGTGGAAGGAGTCAGGGAGCTCTGCAGGTCTTTTATATGGGCACTAATCCCATTCGTGAGGGCTCCACCCTCATGACCGAATCACTTCTTAAAGGCCCCACTTCTTAATACCATCACACAAGCAATCAGGTTTCAGCATACGAATTTTGGGGGCCACAAACATTCAGTCTGTAGCAATGGGTACAAATATCTCTCCCAGGCTCTGCTTTTCAATTCTTTTGGGTATATACCTAGATGTGGAATTGCTGGATCATATGATAATCCTATTCTTAATTTTTTAAAGATCATGGTAGCTGCACCATTTTACATTCCCAGCAACAGTGCACAAGGGCTCCAGTTTTTCCACATTCTTATCAACACTCGTCATTTTCTGTTTGTTTTTATTTTTGTTTTGGTTTGCTTGATAGTAGCCATCCTAGTGGACATGAGGTGGTATCTTCTGGTTCATTCCTTTTAACTTCTATATTGCATTCTGTCCCAGGAACAAACCACATCATATCGAGCTATTCTCCTAAGGGACAGTTAGACTGTTCCTACTTTTCCTATGACAAACAGGGCTGCAATGAATATTATACATCTGCCCAAACTGAAACTGTACCTAAGAGAGTCTCTTCAGGGAGAACACTGAGAAGCAGATTTCCTGGGGTTGATGGCATTTTAGGCAGATTTCCAGTAGAAAGAGAGCATCTGTAGAAGCGACAAACTCGCGGAAAGATTCATAAAAGGACCACTTACAAAGTCAGGACAGGTTGCACGGAAACCATAAGGGACAAGGTAGCAAGTCAGGGGCTAGTGACAGCTGAGCCGTTACCTCCATGAGGTCCAAGGAATGTAGAAAGGAATGCTTGCTGAAATCAGGAAAGAAAGGAATTGTGTGGAGATGGCCATCTTCCAAGGATTCAGCTGGCTGCAGGTGTCCCTGACCACTCTGGTCTCCTGCCCGGCTGCTCCCTGTGAACCCAAGCCTGAGGGCATGGCAGCCTGCTGAGAGCCTCCTGAGGCATGGGGCGGGGAAGAGAAGGTTGAGTGGAGGGGGACGTATGTGACAGATGTATGGCACGTAGCATATACTTGTCTTCAACTTTAGAAGGAATTTACATGCCCACCAGCATGGTCTTGTGATCCATACCCACACATCTCTGTCAATATTGGCTGCTTACCAGACTTAATAATCCCCCCCTCCAGTCCTTAGGGATGAAATGCCATCTTATTATAATTTTATTTATTTTTTATAAAGATTCTATTTATTCATTTGACAGAGATCACAAGCAGGCAGAGAGAGAAGGGGAAGCAGGTTCCCCGATGAGCAGAGAGCCCAATGCGGGGCTTGATCCCAAGTCCCTGGAATCATGACCTGAGCTGAAGGCAGAGGCTTAACCCACTGAGCCACCCAGGTGCCCCATCTTATAATTTTAATATGCAGTTCCCTAATTACTGTTGAGGCTGAGCATTTTTATATACTTAATTAGTTTGGAGTTTTATATGCAATGAATTGCCTGATATACCCTTTGCTTGTTTACTATGTGGTCGTTCACCTTTCTCTTATTCATTCACCAAGTTTCTTTTAAAATTTTGATGCAGGGGCGCCTGGGTGGCTCAGTGGGTTAAGCCTCTGCCTTCAGCTCAGGTCATGATCTCAGGATCCTGGGATTGAGTCCTGCATCGTGCTCTCTGCTCAGCAGGGAGCCTGCTCCCCCCTCCCCCACCGCCTGCCTCTCTGCCTACTTGTGATCTCCATCTGTCAAATAAATAAATAAATAATCTTTTAAAAAAATAAAATAAAATTTTGATGCAAATCCTCCAAATAATAGAGTACATTGACGATAGTTTCTCCTGTCTGTGGCTTATCTTCACACGGTTAGCGTCTTTTGTCACGTGGAAACTTTTACATTTTAATTTCTCCAAATTTATGACTCTTGCTCTCCATGGTGTGTACTTGTGGCTTAAGATTTCTTTCCATATCTCGATGTCATAAAAACATTCTTCTATGTTTTTTTCCTTAAAAAAATGTATAGTTTTGCTTTTTCACCTGTAGGTTTATATGTGGTTTGAGGTAGAAACAACTTATTTTTCCTGGCAGAGAGATAGTTTTGTTTATTGAGTGTTTCATCCTTTCCTCTTTGGACTGTAATGTCAACTCCTTTCTTATTCTTTTTTTTTTAAAGATTTTATTTATTTATTTGACAGACAGAGATCACAAGTAGGCAGAGAGGCAGGCAGAGAGAGAGGAGGAAGCAGGCTCCCCACTGAGCAGAGAGCCCGATGCGGGGCTCGATCCCAGGACCCTGGGATCATGACCTGAGCCGAAGGCAGAGGCTTAATCCACTGAGCCCCCCAGCGCCCCTCCTTTCTTATTCTTACCTCCTCTTCATTCTATTCAATTAGTCTGTATGGACTCTACCACACTATTATTACAATGTTTCAAATTTAGAGTAACTCCTGTTAGGTGGTAAGGAGAGTGCCCCCCACCCCTTCATCCTCTCCAAAGTTGTCTTGACTTTTCCTGGCCCTTTACTCTTCTATATAAATTTTAGGGGGTTAGTTTCTTCCTGAACCATAAAAAATAAATAAATAAATTGGAATTTTTATTGGAATTCTATCAAATCTGTAGAATAATTTGAGTAGAGCAGACATTTTATTTATCTGTTTTTAAAGATTTTATTTATTTATGTGAGAGAGAGGGAGAGAGAAAGAGTCTGAAGCAGACTCCCTGCTGGGCACAGAGACTGACATGGGGCTCAATCCCCCAGCCTGGAGATCATGACCTGAGCCAAAACTAAAGTCAGACCCTTAATTGACTGAGCCACCCATGTGCCCCTAGAATTGCCGTTTTAGTAATAACAAGTCTTCCTATCAATTAGCAAGCAAGATGGAGGATGGAGGAACCCGTCACACAACACTGTGAGATGTAATCTGCAAAACCCCAAATCTGGGAAGATCTGTAGGAAACACAACTTGGTTTCCCTTAACAAAAAAATTTCAAAGTAAATTTATATATATTTACACTTATATTTATAACAAGCAATCACATGAGGATGTTATATGGACCCTGATTCCAGCAAATCAAAATGATGAGACAACTGGAAATTGAAATACTGACTAGTATGGAATTATATTAGAAACTGGGGTCCGGGGGCACCTGGGTGGCTCAGTGGGTTAAGCCTCTGCCTTCGGCTCGGGTCATGATCTCAGGGTCCTGGGATCAAGCCCAGCATCCGGCTCTCTACTCGGTGGGGAGCCTGCTTCCCCCTCTCTCTCCACCTGCTGCTCTGCCTACTTGTGATCTCTGTCCATCAAATAAATACATAAAGTCTTAAAAAAAAAAAAAGAAAAGAAACTGGTGTTGGGGCTCCTGGGTGGCTCAGTCAGAGAAGCACGCAGTTCTTGAGCTCAGGGTTGTGAGTCTGTCTGAGTCCCATGTTGGGTGTAGAGATGACTTACTTACAAATAAATAAATTTTAAAAGGAAATTGATGTTGATTTTTATGTGTGATAACGACCTTGTAATTATATATCTTTAAAATAGTCCTTATATTTTAGAGGTATAGGCTGAAATGTTTGTAGATGGGATAATATATTATCTGGGAGGGGTAGATGGAAAACAGATTAAACAAGTCTGCCCAGGAATCGATAGTTACAGATGCTGACTGATGGGCAAAGATTCATTGTATGATTCTGTGTCCTTTTGTGTATCTTGAAATTTTCATACTAAAAATTTTCTAAAATATTAAAATATCGACTCTTTCCGTCTACAAACATGATATAGCCATTCATTTGTTTAAATTTTCTTCTTCTTTCAATAGAGTTTTATACTTTTTTCTATAAGGTCTTGCACATCTTTGCCTGATTCAACAAATCTGCCAACCCCAGTTATTGTTTCTGAAAGCACCGATAGTTTTTGTCTAGAATCTCTTGGATTTTCTGTATAAGCCATTGGATCTCATGTAAAACAAGAAAAGAAAACAATGAAATTTTGTTTCTTTAGGCCAGTACTCATAACTTCCATTTCTTTGTCTTGTTATATACACTGCTGGCTAGAGGCTCTGGGATCACTCCGAATTCAAATGATAGATGCCTCTGAGTCTTGTTACCGACTTGAGTAAGAATGGTGTTTTCTGTAGATTCATTCTTTCCACAAATATTCGGTGAACACCTACAATGTGCCAGGCACTGTACCAGGTATGTGGGCTACCACAGCAAACAAATCAGAGGTCCCTGTCCTCACAGACCTCATTCTAGTAGGCAAAGAGAGAAGATTAATGTTGGTTTGTTGGTTTTTTGTTGTTGTTGTTGTTTAAGATTTTATTTACTTACTTGAGAGAGAGAGCAAAGCAGTGGAGAATGAGAAGCAGGCTGCCCAGTGAGCAGGGAGCCCAACGTGGGGCTCAATCCCAGGACCCTGGGATCATAACCTGAGCTGAAGGCAGATGCTTAACCAACCCCAGTGCCCCCTGAGGAACATTATTAATGAGTAAATTCTACAGTAAGTGTGAGGAAGTGACACGTACTATGCAGAAGAGGAATGGATTTGGTTAAGGAGGATCCAGAGTTCAATGATGGGATGGGGCAGGAACAGCAGGTGCAATTTTATTTTTTTTTAAGATTTTATTTTTTTATTTGACAGAGAATGAGAGAGATCACAAGTAGGCAGAGAAGCAGGCAGAGAGAGAGGAAGAAGCAGGCTCCCTGCCGAGCAGAGAGCCTCATGCTGGCCTCGATGCCAGGACCCTGAGACCATGACCTAAGCAAAGACAGACGCTTTAACCCACTGAGCCACCCAGGTGCCCCACAGGTGCAATTTTAAATAAGGTGATGGAGTTGGGCCTTCCGGAGAAAATTATATTGGAACAGAGGCCTGGAAGAGGAAAGAAGTGGGTGTGTGAGTGTCCGGGACACGGCACAGTCAACTTGCAGCCCCGCAGCAGGGATGCCCTGGGCTGTGAGATGAGATGAGAAGGGGGCCCGAGAAGCTGTCAGGGCTGGGGCAGGCTGAGGAGGAAGGAAGTGAGCTCACAGAGGAATGGACTAGTGGGAGCCCACCGTAGAGGTGCTGACTGCATTCTTGGATGTCTTTCTTTTTCTTTTCTTTCTTTTTGTTTAAGCTCATTCTCCAAACATAGCATCCTGACTTCAATAATACTAAGACCCTCTAGAGACCTTCAGTCAGGAATACTATCCCTTCTGGGGGGCATCTGGGTGGCTCAGTGTGTTAGGCGTCTGGACTCTTGATTTTGGCTCAGGTCATGATCTCAAGATCATGAGGTCCATACTGAACAGCAAGTCTGTTGGAGATTCTCTCTCCCTCTCCCTCTATCTCTTAAAAAAGGGGGGGTACTAACCCTTCTCATTGCTCCTCACCCCCTTAGGCTTCTCTTTCCCCTTCTTACCCATCTTAAAGTACTTGGTTGACTGTCCCGGACACCAGGCTGCATGTAGGCTCCCTTTTCCTTGCTCACTGTTGTTGTCCTTGCTGGTGGAAGCCACCACTTGGTTGGTTCACCCAACCCCTGCCTGATCAGTTGCATGAGGCTGAGAAAAAAGTGTGTGACCACACAGACTGATATCCCCTTAGTGACAATAGGCCCCGAATGGGTGCTGACTGCCACTGGGCAATCATGCAGTTCCACAGTGGCTTCCTGGCACGTCCCCAAGATGCCAGGATGCCTGCCCCTGTCCCCACCCTCGCTCCTAGCTGAAGGCATCATCGGGCTCTGCTGAGTGATGGAACCCACTGCATGAGAACCTCCAGCATTCCCCGAAGCACGTCCTCCCCTGAATGTGCACTGACCTGCTTTCCAGCCAGAGTAGCCCCTCCGCCTTGCCTGCAGACCGTCCCTCCTTTTACCAGCCAAGCACTCACCTCCCAGAACCCTCTCCTGGCCATCAACTTCCCCCTCTCTGCTGAATCATTCCCTTCAGCACATAAATGTGCTCTTACTTCTCCCTTCTTCAAAAAGAGAAAGAAACCAACCAACAAAACAGCCTTCTCGATCCCATCCCCTGTCAGTTACCTCTTCACACCCCAGCTCCATTTTGCCGTAAAACACCTTTTAAGAGTTGTCCCTATGTGTGTTCTCCTATTTCTTTCCTTCAATTAAAAAAAAAAAGTTCCATTTACCCCTCCCCCTTCCTATATGACTGTCATATCTTTGACTTCAACATGCATTAATTGACCTCATCTCACATTGTTATTATTACTTTAAATAGTCAGTTGTGTTTAAGTTATAACAAGAAAACATTTTATTTACTGTTTCCAGTGCTCTTTATTTCTTCTGGTGGAAATGAGTTCCCATTAAGGATGATTTTCCTCCAGCCCAAGGATTTCTTTAGCATCTCTTAGCATTTCTGGACTTCTGGCAACAAATTCTCCCAGCTTTTGTTTGTCTAAAAAATCAATGTCTTTCACCCTCATCTGAAGGATATTTTTATGGATATGAAGTCGGGGCTGATGAGTTTTTTTTTTTTCCTTTCCACACCTAGATGCCTTTGCACAGTCTGGCCTAGCACACTGGCCCCCATCATTGCTAATAAACCGTTCAGTACACACCCAGAGTGCTGTTTCCAAATTTATTCCTGTAAACTGGTATTTTTCATCAAAGAAGTTTTCAGCCCTAATTTTCTTAAACTTTTTCTACCTCAATATCACCTTCTTCTCTTCCTGGGATTCCAGTTATGTGGATATCAAATTGCTTGATATTGTCCTGGAAGATTTGTTCGTTTCTCTTTCTTTTTCAGAGTGAATAATTTCTGTTGACGTGTCTTCACATTTACTGACTCTCCTTCCATCTCCAACCTGTTGTTAAGGCCGTCCAGGGGGTGATCGATAATGAAAAGTACAGAATTCTTTTAATCCACTGAACATATTTCCCTTTAAAATATATTTGTAATAGCCACTGAAAAATATTTATCTGCTAAGCCCAACATCTGGGCCATCTTTTGTTCAGTTTCTATTGACTGTTTCTTTCTTTTTTTCTTTTCTTGACTTTTGGATCATGGTCTCCAGTTTATTTGTACAATTAGTGATTTTTGATTGAATAACAGATATTGTGGTCTCCACATTGTGGAAACGATGGATTCTGTTATCTTCCTCTGAAAAGTGTTGATTTTTATTCTAGCAAACAGTCCCACCCCTGGTTGATGCCCTTGAACTTCTATAGGTTTGTTTTCATACTTGTTCCTATAGATCTGTAGAAACTAGGGGTTTTATATCAGCCCCTCTGACTTGGCAGGACTCAACCTTCAAATTCTGCTTCTGCTATGGATCTTTCCATGGTTTGGTGTTAGACTTTGTTAGATGGAGTCTAGAATGCACCTGATTCTAGAGCAGGGTTGGGAATACTCCGATGCCTGGGCCAAACCTTCCTGTCACCTGTTTTCTGCTTTGTTAGAACACAACCATATCCATTTCTCATGCATGTCTGCATCTGCTTTCATGTTACAACAGCAAAGTTGAAGAGTTGCTGCAGAGATCAGAGAGACCACAGATCCCCAAATCTTTAATATAGGACTGATCCTTTTCAGGAAATATTTGCTGGCCCCAGCTCCAGGGCATGGTCCTGACTCCTAAGCCACAGCTCTCAGCTGGCCCCTGGAAAGTCCTGATGAGATACTCGTGAGGTCGCTGTACCAGAGCAGGACCATAACCCCAGTGCCTCCAGCACTCCTCTTCCTCCTGCTCTGTTGGACCTTCTTGTATCAGTGGCCCTCTGGCAAGCCTGGGGCAGGGTCACCCTGCACAAGTACCAGCCCAGCCTCAGTCATGACTCATGGGGGGCTCCCCCAAAGACTTGTAGGGTCCCTCAATTCAGAGCTCCTTACTTTCTGATGCCTCACCCCAGGAATTCCTGCTACTTTATGTTTGCCAAACCCCAATTTCTGCCCCCTTGTCTTCCTGTGGCCACTATGACCTTTCAGAGCCCAGCTCTTGGACTGGCTGGCTTGAGACACAGTCCTGAGACAGAGCACAGAGCAGCGGTGGGGCTCAGTCATAGATGTCCCCCCACAGTCTTGCTGCACCCAATGCCCAATGCCTAAAAACAGCTCTTCATGGATTCCTCTGGTTTAATGTCAGTTATATTTGCAGGGCTAGTCCAGTAAACACTGACTTCATCGTGGCAGGAACTGGAAGTTCTCCATTTGTTCTTAAACCAGGTGGGCTTTCACCCCACCTTTCCACTGGAAACAGCAATTCTCCAGGACATCAGTGACCTCAAAGGGGCTGAATGCAACTGTCCTCACCTTTCCTGACCTGTCAGCATCACACAGAGCTAAGGACTCCCTCTTCCCCCTTCCTTCCTTTTTTAAAAGATCTTATTTATTTATTTGAGTGAGAGCAAGAGAGAGAATGAGAGAAGCAGAGGGAGAAGTAGGCTCCCCGATGTGGGACTCGATCTCAGGACCCTGGGATCATGACCTGAGCCAGAGGCAGACACAACTGACTGAGCCACCCAGACACCCATGACTCCCTCATTCTCCATCCTCTTTCTTTTCTTAGCCCCCAGGACATCTCATTGTCCAGTTTTCTTCCTAGCTTGACTAGTTTTTCCTTGCCCTCCTTGTATGATTCCTCCTCTTTTGAGTTCTTGATGCTGGAGTCACAAGATTCTGCAGGGCTCTGTCCTTTTCCTTTATCTTCTCTGTCTTCACTCATCCTGTTGGTGGTTTTATCTGGTCTCATCGCCTTAAGTAACACCTAATGGCCCATGACTTCCCAGCTGACACCTCTGTCCCAGACCCCTCTCCTGAACTCCAGATACAGGTGCAACGCATATCTCAAAATTCACATATTCCAAAACTGACCTCCTGATATTCCCTCCACAATACCTGTTCTACCCAGTGTCTTCTTCTGGTTGACCACAACTCAGTTTTTCCAGTTACATCAAAAACCTGGCATCCTTCTTGATACTTCTAATTCCTTTGCCCCATATCCAACTCATTAGAAAAAAAAATCCTGTAGGGACACGTGGGTGGCTCAGTCAGTTAAACATCTGCCTTCGGTTCAGATCATGATCTCAGGGTCCTGGTGTCGAGCACCATGTTGGGCTCCTCACTCAGCAGGGAGCCTGCTTCTCCCCACCCCCAATTCCAGCCCTCTTGTGTTCTCTCTCTCTCTCAAATAAATAAATAGATAAATAAATTCTTTAATTAAAAAAATCCTCTAGGCCCTACCTCAGAAGTATATCCCACATCCAACAACCCCTCTTCATCACTTCACTGCCACCTCCCTGGTTCAGGTCACTGCCATCTCTTGCCGAGATTATTACAATACTCTCCTAACTGCTCTCTTGTTTCTATCTCGCACCACTACAGACTATAAGCAACTCAATATTCACAATGATTTTTTTAAGATTTTATTTATTTATTTGACACACAGAGAGAGAAGATACAAGCAGGGGGAGTAGCAGAGGCAGAGGGACCTCTGGGACGCTGGGATCATGACCCGAGCCAAAGGCAGACATTACCCAGGTGTCCCGAGTGAGCTAAATTTTAAATCAGACTGTCAAGGCAGACCTGATTGAGAAAGGGATATTTGAGCAGAGACCAGGAGGAGGTCAACTGGGAGGTATCCTGGAGGAATGACCCCCAGGTGGTGGGAATACACAGAACGAGGGTCAAAGGCAGTGGCAGGTAAGACATGTTCTAGGAAGAGCAAGGACACGGGTGTCTGGTAAGGAGTGACCGACGGGTGGAGGAGGAGGTAGGAGACATAATGGTGGACCTTGTAAGTCCATGCAAGGTATTGTTATAAGGACTTTGGCTTTAGTCTGAGTGAGATGGGAACAACCGAAAGATTCCAAAGCAGAGGAATGAGGTGATTGGAAAGGGTCCCTTTAGCTGCAAATCACGGATCAGAGAAGCAACTTGCAGGGCAGGAAAATACACATCGTGCCACAGTGAGAAGCCCCTCCATACCCACTAGCAGAGCTATAATCAAGAAGACAGGACAAAGTGCTGGGAAGGATGTGGAGAAACGTGAGCGCTTAGACTTTGCCGGTGGAGCGGTAAAGTCAGGCCACCACCTCGGAACAGTCCGCCAGTTTGTCAAAATGCCAAACACAGAGTCACCGTCCAACCCACCACTTTCACTCCTAGGTGTGTTCCCAGGAGAAATGAAAACGTATGTCTATACGAACGCACTGGAATGTTCCCTGCAGCATGATTCATAATAGCCAAAAAGAGGAAACAGCCCAAATGTCTGCCAACTGATGAATGGATAAACAAAACGTGGTCTATTCATACCAGGTCGTGTGATTCGGTAATAAAAGGCATGAATCACTGATACAGTCTACGGCACGGATCGGTCTTGAAGACAACGTGCTAAGTGAAGGGAGCCAGTCACACGGGACCACATAGTACATGATCCTATTTATACGAAATGTTCAGGCAAATCTATAGAGACAGAAAGAGGATTAGTTACCTAGGGTTGTGGGGGGTGGGGGAATCGGGGGTTATTGTGCTTAGGGGCACAGATTTCTTTTTGAGTAATTAAAATGTTTTGAAATTGATTGTGGTAATACACACGCAGTTCTGTGAATCCCCTGGAGGCTGCTGAATTGTATCCTTTAAATGGGTGAATTGTAGTATAAGTGAATTATATCTCAGCAAAGCTGTTTTCTAATAGAGGATGTCTTTGACAAAGCAAATGAACAAAGGGGGGGAAAAGAGAGACAAACCAGAACATATCTGAACTATGATGGATCTGAAACTGATGGTTACCAGAGGAGAGGTGAGGGAAGGTGTGGATGAGACAGGTGACGGGATTAAGAGTACACTCATCATGGGGCACCCGACTGTCTCAGTCCGTAGACCAAGTGAGTCTTGATCTTGGGGTTCCGAGTTCGATCCCTACATTGCATGCAGAGATTACTTAAAAAACAAAAATCCTGGGCACATGGGTGGCTCAGCTGGTGAAGCATGACTTCAGCTCAGGTCAATCTCAGAGTCCTGGGAATCGAGGCCTACGGTGGGTTTCCCGCTTAGCAGGGAGTCTACTTATCCCTCTCCCTCTGCCCCTTCCCCTGAGCATGCTCTCTCTGTCTCTCTCTCAAATAAATAAAATCTTGAAAAAAAAACAAACCCAGGAGTCTTAAAAATTAAAAAAAGAGTATACTTATCATGATGAGCACTGAGCAATGTATGGAATTGTTGAATCACTATATTGCACACCTGGAATGAACATAACACTGTATGTTAACTATACTGGAATTAAGATTAAAAACATAATACAAAAATAAAAAAGGATGTCTTTGATGCATTGAGAACAGATACGGGCTAAGGGTCAGTGGTGGAAACCACAGTTCTAGGAAGGAGCCTAACACCTTGAGGCAGGCAGGGGAAGCCTGGACTAGCACAGTGGAGATGGTGAAAAGTGGTTGGATTCTAGGTTTATTTTCAACAGAGGACCAACCAGATTTCCCGACAAAGTGGAGAGGGGTGAGGGGAAAAGAGTCAAGCATGACTCCAAGCTTTAGTCTGAGCATGTGACCACTGAGGTTGCCCTTAACTAAGAGGGAGGGCGCTGGAGGCCAACCATTTTGGGGTGAGAGAGTTGGGAGTCAGATCTCAACAGACCAAACTAGACTTTGGTAGATATACTTTTTCAAGTTAAGGAGGTCACACTTGTCCCCTTTGTGTACTGAGAGTTATCAAAAAGAGTGTTGAATTTCATCAGTTTTTCTGAATTTGACATGAACCTATATATTTTGTCCTTTAATCTGCTAATACTGTGAAATATGCTAGCCAATTTTCTCAGGTTAAACCTTCATTCTCCTCTAGAGACAAACTTTACAGGATCATAATATAATTGAATTTATTTGTTTTCCCAATTGTTACCTTTTTTAATACATTGCTGGACTTCGTTTGCTAGCATTTATTTAGGATTTTTGCATCGAATTTTATAAATCAGATTGGCTTCTAATTTTCTCTTTTAAGTTGTCCTTATTTAACAGAATTAGGTGAGTTGCTTTCCCTTTTTTTTCTTTTCTCTTTTCTACTCTGGAACAATTTATATGAGATACAATATAATCTTTCCGTGAATGTTTAGTAGAACTCACGTATAAGACAAAGTTGGTGTTTGTGTTTGTTGTATTTTTGTGTTTCTCTTATGAATATGATTACTGACTCAAGAGTTTTTATGGTTGTAAGTTAATGCATGTATTAAGCCATTTTTTTTTTTCAAAACTGCCTATTTTATCTGTTTTTAATAGTCTGGGTAAAAAGTCCACAAAACTCTGATTTTTGAAGAGTTTGCTACTGCTGGAGTGATGCCGTTTACTTGCATTTCTCTATTTGTGTGTGTGTGTCCATCCGTCTTACTAGAGTTTTGTCTATTTTATTTTTCTTTTTATAAAACCAGGTTTGTTTTTCTTGATCCACCTTATTCATTGTTTTCTATTTCACTAATCCCTGCTGCATATTAATATCAATGTCAGTGGCCTGAACACTGTGATTAAAAGGAAAAATTGTCAAACTGGGTAAAAAAGCAAAATATGATTTTATGCTATAAGAAACTTTAAATTTCTTTCTAATTTCTCATTGCACTTGAGTTTTAAAGACAAAGATAGTTAAAAATAAAAGGGTGGGAGAAGAACATGCAAACACTAATCGAAAGGAGGCTAGAGTGGTTGTATTCATATCAGACAAGGTAGGTTTCAGCAGCAGGATTATTATTGGGGATAAAGAGAAACATCTTACACTGATAAAGACATCAAATAATTAAAACTTCGTAATAAAACTAAAATATATGCACTTGATTCAAAACCTATAAAGCAAAAACTAGTAGAGTTGAATACATAGAAAATCCACGGCTGGACTTGGTGATTTCAACATTCCTTTATCAGTAAGGTAAGACAGAGCACGTATTCAGAGACACAACATGGACATAGACCTTGAATAACACGGTCAGCCAGTTTGGCTGAATTAACATTTCTAGAACACAGCACCTAACAACTGTAGAATATACATTGTTTTAAAACACTCATGAAACATTCACCAAGACAGTCCATATTCTGGGTCATAAGACAAGTTTGAATAAATATAAGAGGATTTAAATCATAATGTATGTTTCCTGACCACAACAGAAGCTATAATAACAGAAGAAATAAATAACAGAAAGATAGCTGGACAATAACCAAATATTTGGAGATTAAATAGCACAATTCTAAAAATCCCTTATAAGAGATTTATTTTTAAAATATTTTTTTAATTTTTATTTTTTTAAAAGATTTTATTTATTTATTTGACAGAGAGAGATCACAAGAGAGAGAGGCAGGCAGAAAGGGGGAAGCAGGCTTCCCGCCAAGCAGAGAGTCCAATGTGGGGCTCAATCCCAGGACCCTGAGATCATGACCTAAGCTGAAGACAGAGGCCTAACCCACTGAGCCACCCAGGTGCCCAGAGATTTATTTATTTATTTGAGGGGGGGTCAGGTGAGCTGGGGGAGGGGCAGAGGGAGGGAGAGAGAGAGGGGAAGCAGACTCTCTGCTGAGCAGGGAGCCTGACACTGGGCTTGATCACAAGAGCTAAACCTCAAGACCCTGAGACCATGATCTGAGCCAAAACCAAGAGTCAGAATCTTAACAGACTGAGCCACTCAGGTGCTCCTATTCTAAAAAACATTTTATTTCAAAGAAGAAACAACAGAGATGTAGGAAAATATCTTGCACTGGGTGAAAATAAAACTGCAACATATTGAAATTTGTGCGATGTACAAACAGCAGGGCTTTAAAGGAAATTTTTAGCATGAAGGGCTTATATTTAAAAAAAAAGAAAAAAGGTCTCAAGTCAATGATGTAAGTTTACATGCTTAGAAACTAGAAATCAAAGAGCAAATGAATACCAAAATAAGAAAAAAGGAGATAAAGAGGGGAAATCAATGAAAGAAAACAGAAAAACAATGTAGAAAATTAATGACACCAAAAGCTGCTTGCTTCTTTGAAAATATCAATAAAATTGATAAACTTCTAGGAAAAAAAGACAAAAATTTTCCAGTATTAGGAATTAGAGAGGAGAAACTATATATACCCTGGCGGGAGTGATAATAAAAGAATCCAGTGAACAACTCTGTGCACACAAATTCAAAAGCCAAATGGACAAGTTCCCTGACACAGTCTACCAAAGTTCACTCAAGAGGAAATAGATTTAATGTCTATGTCTGTTGAAGACATTACATCTGTTGTTAACTTTCCAACAAAGGATACTTCACACTCAGGCGACTTACTCACGAATTTGACCAAGGATTTAAGGGGAAAACAAAACTTTACAAGGTTTTCTAGAAAAAGAAGAGGAGGGGTCACTTATTTCATTTCATGAAGTCTATATTCCTCTCCACCGATAGCAGACAAAGATTACCCCAAAACCCTGCAGATGAATATTCCTAGTGAAGTTGAACACAGCAAATTTAATATATCATGACCAAGTGGGGTTTATTCCAGGAATGTCAGATTTGTTTAATATTAGAAAATCAATGATCACAGTGAACCATATTAGCTGAGTCCCATAGGCCTAAAAGGATTTCTATGTCAAATCCTGGGACCTGTAAAGATGATTTGATTTGGAAAAAGTGTCTTTGAGGATGTGATCAAATTAAAGAACTTGAGGTAAGGAGATGATCCTGGGTTGCCCAGATTCAATGACAAGTGTTCTTCTAAGAGAAAGACAGAGGGATATTTGAGACACAGACATAAGGGAAGGAGATGTGAAGACCAAGGCATAGATTTTATTGATGCAACTTGCAAGCCAAGGAACATCTGGGTCCACCAGGAGCTGGAAGAAGCAAGGAATGGATGGATCCCCCCCTGACCTGGAGCCTTGAGAGGGAGGGTAGACCTGCCCACACCTTGATTTCTGAACTGGACTCAAGAATGGAAAGAGGTTAAATTCTGTTGTTTGAAACCACCAAGTGTGTGGTCATTCATTACAGCAGCATCAGAATACCTAATATGCTGCTTAGAAAAGAAAAATTTTATGATCATCTCTTTTCATTAAAAAAAAAACTGACAAAAGTCAATAAAAATTCATGATTTAAAAAAAAATAAGGGGCGCCTGGGTGGCTCAGTGGGTCAAGCCTCTGCCTTCGGCTCAGATCATGATCCCCGGGTCCTGGGATTGAGCCCCGCATCGGGCTCTCTGCTCAGCAGGAAGCCTGCTTCCCCCTCTCTCTGTCTGCCTCTCTGCCTACTTGTGATCTCTGTCTGTCAAATAAATAAATAAATAATCTTAAAAAAAAAAAGAAAACAAGATATGACCAAGTACTGCAGGAAAACTGCAGTGACGATCAGTCAAACCTCGTTTAGGTAAAGAAGGAACACAAAACAGCTTTTACAGAAATAAAAGCTGTTCATTTATGAGAGTTATAGAATGGGAGGGACGTCTAGCATACCTAGTATGATTGGTAAATGGGAAATACTGATTCTGATCACTCTTGGTCAGCGTCCTCTTTCTTTTCTTTCTTCTGTCTTTGTTTAAAGAAAATAAATTAGGTTTAACAGTTTTGCATTATAGGTTTGTGACTCATGCTTATTGTCAAGAGGAGGGTCAAGGTTGTTTTCGAACTTCAAGCTCAGTAATTTTGAACACTGAAACATTCATCTAGCATGTAACAGCGGTGTTCGGTATGGACCATCACTGTTAAAACAATTTTTAGCTTTCATCAAGTTAGTTATATTGCAGGAGCGTACCTCAGCAGCAAGCATGTGTAGGTTAAGGCAGTTGCCCTCATTGTTAAATGTTGCTCTTATGCCACAATTCTCTGAAAACTTTGGATGTGTGCTGAGAAGCATGATTTTCTGTAAGACTCAAATATAGATGTGTCTACGGTTCAGAGCAAAAACATTTGGCATGTTTTAAAATTCTAGCTGTTTGCTTTAATATCCTGTAATGCACATTTAATACCATGTAATGCGCACTTTGACCTTTCTCTTTTAAAGATCTGGGATGATTTTGATATGTAATACCAGCATGAGATACTGCAGGTTTGATTTAAATCTTTCCTTGTATGGTGATTTCCATCAGATGTATTGTACCAAGTGAAACTTGTTAAATAAATTTCCTTTTAAAAACTGGGGAACTTGAGACACTGTGTGGCTCAATGGGTTGGGCCTCTGTCTTCAGCTCCGTTCAGATCTCAGGGTCCTGGGATCAAGCCCCGCATCGTGCTCTCCACTGGGCAGGAAGCCTGCTTCCCCCTCCCTCTCTGCCTGCTTCTCTGCCTACTTATGATCTCTCTCTCTCTCTCTGTCAAATAAATAAGTAAAATCTTAAAAAAAAACAAAACAAAACTGGGGAACAAAAGAAAAAGAAGAACTCTTAGAAAACTAGAACGGAAGTAGAAGGAAGTGCTTCAACAGGGTAAGAAGTATATACAGGAAACCTACAGCTAACATCCCATTTAGTGGCAAAAGATTGAATGATTTCCCCCGAGATGAGAAGCAAGGCAATGCCATCTACTCTCATCTGTCTTCCCCTCCCCCCAGAAAGACAGAGAGAGAGTGAGTGAGCAGGGGGCAGGAGATGCAGAGGGAGAGGAAGAGAGAGAGAATCCTAAGCAGACTCCAGGCCCAGCATGGAGCCCAACACAGGGCTGGATCTCACCAACCTGAGGCCATGACCTGAGCCAAATTCAAGAATTAGAGGCTTAGCCAACTGAGCCATCAGGGCACCCCACTCTAATCATCTTACTTAACTTGGTAAAGGTTGTCCCATCCAGTTCAACAAAGCAGAGACAGCAAATAAAATGCATATAGAATTAGTAAAGGAAAAAGTAAAACTCCTTATTCCAGATGACAAAATTGCCTCTGCATGAAATCCTAAGGAATCCAGAAAAAAGTAGTAGATATGATGTGCGAATTTATCAAGGTTATAGGATATAAGGTCAATAAATAAAAGCCAGAGGCATTTCTATAACTATAGTAGCATTTCTAGTAACAAAATATTAGAAATTGATGCTAATTAACAATAACATTTAAAATAGCATAAAAACGTGAAATATTAAGGAATAAATTTAGCAACAGATGTGCAAGACACATACCCTCTAAACAGTAAAACATTTCTGAAAAAATAAAGATCCAAATAAATAAATGAGGAGAGATGCTGCTATGGTCTGAATGTGTTCTCCCAAAATTCATATGTTGAAAGCTGATGGTATTAGGAGGTGGAGCCTCTAGGAGGTGATTAGGTCAACCCTCCTAAGTGAGATTAGTGCCCTTATAAAAGAGACCCCAGAAAGCTCCTTAGCCCCTCTTTGTCTAAGGACACAATGAGAAGTCTATGACTGGAAGTCTGTGTGGCATCCTGATCTCAGGCTTCCAGCCTCCAGAGCCGTGGGAAATAAACTTATGATGCTTTTAAGCCAACCAGTCTGTGGTACTTTGTAAGACTAACCCTGATGGACAAAGGCAGATACCATGTTGAACTAGAAGACTCAATATTGCTAGCATGTCCATTTTCCCCAAATTAACTTATGGATTTCATGCCATCCTAATCAAAATCCCAGCAGGACTTTTTAAAAGAAACACACAATATTCCTTTGGCTATTCGAGGTCTTTTCTGGTTCCATATAAATTTTAGGATTATTTGTTCCATTTCTTTGAAAAAATTGGATGGAATTTTGATAGGCATTGCATTAAATGTGTAGATAGCTTTAGGTAGCATAGACATTTTCACGATATTAATTCTTCCAATCCATGAGCATGGAACATTTTTCCATGTCTTTGTGTCTTCCTCAATTTCTTTCATGAGTACTTTATAGTTCTCTGAGTATAGATTCTTTGCCTCTTTCGTTAGGTTTATTCCTAGGTATCTTATGGTTTTGGGTGTAATTGTAAATGGGATTGACTCCTTAATTTCTCTTTCTTCTGTCTTGTTGTTGGTGTAAAGAAATGCAACTGAT
>RCUC01140339.1:0-12050 GCA_003697995.1 Taxidea taxus jeffersonii
AACAACAAAGAAAGCCTAAACCCAGCAGGAGAAGAGAAATAATAAAGATCAAAGCAGAAATCAATGAAATAGAAACCAAAAAAACAATAGAACAAATCAATGAAACTAGGAGCTGGTTCTTTGAAAGAATTAATAAGATTGATAAACCCCTGGCCAGACTTATCCAAAAGAAAAGAGAAAGGACCCAAATAAATAAAATCATGAATGAAAGAGGAGAGATCACAACCAACACCAAAGAAATACAAACAATCATAAGAACATATTATGAACAACTCTATGCCAACAAATTCGACAATCTGGAAGAAATGGATGCTTTCCTAGAGACATATAAACTGCCAAAACTGAACCAGGAAGAAATAGAAAACCTGAATAGGCCCATAACCAGTAAGGAGATTGAAACAGTCATCCAAAATCTCCCAACAAACAAAAGCCCAGGGCCAGATGGCTTCCCAGGGGAATTCTACCAAACATTTAAAGAAGAATTAATTCCTATTCTCCTGAAACTGTTCCAAAAAATAGAAATGGAAGGAAAACTTCCAAACTCATTTTATGAGGCCAGCATCACCTTGATCCCCAAACCAGACAAGGATCCCATCAAAAAAGAGAATTACAGACCAATATCCTTGATGAACATAGATGCGAAAATTCTCACCAAAATACTAGCCAATAGGATCCAACAGTACATTAAAAGGATTATTCACCACGACCAAGTGGGATTTATTCCAGGGCAGCAGGGTTGGTTCAACATCCGCAAATCAATCAATGTGATACAGTACATTAACAAAAGAAAAAACAAGAACCATATGATACTCTCAATAGATGCTGAAAAAGCATTTGATAAAGTGCAACATCCCTTCCTAATCAAAACTCTTCAAAGTGTAGGGATAGAAGGCACATACCTCAATATTATCAAAGCCATCTATGAAAAACCCACGGCAAGTATCATTCTCAATGGAGAAAAACTGAGAGCTTTTCCGTTAAGGTCAGGAACACGGCAGGGATGTCCACTATCACCACTGCTATTCAACATAGTACTAGAAGTCCTAGCCTCAGCAATCAGACAACAAAAAGAAATTAAAGGCATCCAAATCGGCAAAGAAGAAGTCAAACTATCGCTCTTTGCAGATGATATGATACTATATGTGGAAAACCCAAAAGGCTCCACTCCAAAACTGCTAGAGCTTGTACAGGAATTCAGTAAAGTGTCAGGATATAAAATCAATGCACAGAAATCAGTTGCATTTCTTTACACCAACAACAAGACAGAAGAAAGAGAAATTAAGGAGTCAATCCCATTTACAATTACACCCAAAACCATAAGATACCTAGGAATAAACCTAACGAAAGAGGCAAAGAATCTATACTCAGAGAACTATAAAGTACTCATGAAAGAAATTGAGGAAGACACAAAGACATGGAAAAATGTTCCATGCTCATGGATTGGAAGAATTAATATCGTGAAAATGTCTATGCTACCTAAAGCTATCTACACATTTAATGCAATGACTATCAAAATCCCATCCAATTTTTTCAAAGAAATGGAACAAATAATCCTAAAATTTATATGGAACCAGAAAAGACCTCGAATAGCCAAAGGAATATTGAAAAAGAAAACCAAAGTTGGTGGCATCACAATTCCCGACTTCAAGCTTAAATAAAGTTAAATAAAGTAAAAAAAAATGACTACTTTTTTTGAGGTAGGAAATGTGGAACCTTGAATCTTCAGAGGAAACATCCAAAGATAAGTGGAGGAGGAAGGAAGCTTCCATTAGCTGGCCCCCAGAAAGTGATAGAACACCACAGAAAAAGACATGAGACCCTTGGAAATCTATTCTAGTTAGAGGTGCCCCCTTCTGAAAAGGGCACAGGGGGTGTGTAGGGCAGAACATCCTAGGGGAGATATAGAACAGCTTGCACATATGAGAGGACAGTTCTCAGTGTGGTGTGGGCCATGAGGAGATGTTGGGGTGACACACAGTGTGACCTAGGAGCTGTGGAAGAGGATTCACATGTGAGCACACAGCCACTAGCAATTGCAGCTACCAGAGACGCTGGTAGATCCCTGTGACTCCCCCAGGACAGGTGTGCCCAGCATGAATTGCACAAGTCTATAGAGTTTGGTGCACACAGAGGTGAAGACGGATTGACCTGGAGGATTTATGGGGGGGGGGGGGCAAGACCTTGCAGTTCTGGGCCAGAGATTCCCACATGGCATGTTTGTTCTGACCCTCTAAAGAGAAGTGGAAAGATGTCAGGGAACCAAACCCCCACAACCAAACAGCTCACATTGAGACTATCCCCCTGACAAGGGGTGGAGCAATTCTACCCAAAGATGCCTGAGAAGTCCAGGAGCAGCCCCCTCATCCCATAAGACAGATGAGAACAGGTGAATGATAACATAAATGAATCCCATAGGACTATGAAACTTCAGCGCCAGGGAAAAGTGATATAGGGATCTCCAGTTCCCTCACAACTAGCATAGTTCAGGCTAAAAGTTTACATTTTTTTTTAGATTCTTTTCTTATTCTTTGTTTTTTTTTTCAGTGTTTTATTTAAGCTTTATTTAAACATATGATGTAACCCCACCACCCTCACCCAACCCCTCTTCCCCCCACCCCCCTCAGTTTGTTTTATGACATTAAGAGTCTCTTTTGGTTTTTCTCCCTCCCGATCCCATCTTCTTTCATTTTTACTTTTCCTACCACCTTAACTCCCACCCCCGTTGCATCTCCACTTCCTCATATCAGGGAGATCATGTGGTAGTTGTCTTTCTCCAGTTGACTTATTTCGCTAAGCATAATACGCTCTAGTTCCAACTTATGGAAAGAACCTAGATGTCCATCAACAGATGAATGGATAAAGAAGATGTGGTATATATATACGATGGAATACTATGCAGCCATCAAAAGAAATGAAATCTTACCATTTATTCTTTGTTTTTAATGCCACTTCTGTTTCAATTAGATTCGTATTTTCCAACCTATGTTTTTTTTTTATTTAAACTTTATTTAAACATATAATGTAACCCCACCACCCTCTCCCAACCCCTCTTCCCCCCACCCCCCTCAGTTTGTTTTATGACATTAAGAGTCTCTTTTGGTTTGTCTCCCTTTTTAAGTCACTTCTTAACTTTTATTGTCTTTTTCAAATATATATTTTATAGATTTTTGCTCCATACTAACCCATTTTTCACTCTATTCAGTTTTATCTTATTATATATGTAAGTTCTAATTTCTTTGCAATTTTGGGATATAATGACCTCCAACACACACACCAAAAAATCAAACAGCAACAAGCAGATAACCCAGCTGTGTCTGCCCTGAGAGATTATAATCTCTCTCCCCTCCTTTCTTTCTCTTTTCTTTTTTCTTTCTTTTTTACTGTTTTGTATCATCTTGGCTTTGAGGGCATATCTGTGGTACTTTTTTTTAAGACTTTATTTATTTATTTGACAGACAGAGATCACAAGTAGGCAGAGAGGGAGGGAGAGAGAGAGGAGGAAGCAGGCTCCCTGCTGAGCAGAGAGCCTGATGCAGGGCTCAATCCCAGGACCCTGGGATCATGACCTGAGCTGAAGGCAGAGGCTTTAACCCACTGAGCCACCCAAGCGCCCCTCTGTGGTACTTTTCAACCACTTCAGATTTTTTCATATGTGTATTTTATTTACATTCCATCAACCATCCCTCAACAGAATGAACTAGGAGGAGGAACTCCCAGCAAAGAAAAGAACCAGAGACAATGTCCTCTGCCACAGATCTAATGGATATGGATATAAACAAGATGTCAGAGATAGACTTCAGAGAAGCAATTATGAAGTCAGTTGCTAGGTTTCAGAAAAGCACTAGCAACAATATAGAATCTCTAAAGGCAAAAATGAGATCTAATAAAGCTGAACTTAAAAATGATATGAATGAGTTGCAGTCTAAACTGGATATTCTAACAGCCAGGGTAAATGAGGCAGAAGAACAAATTAGTGATCTAGAAGATAAGCTGATAGAAAGGAAGTAAACCAAGGAAGATAGGGATAGACAGTAGAAGCCCATGAGAACAGACTTAGAGAGATCAATGATGCCATGAAATACTCCAGTGTCAGAATTATTGAGATACCTGAGGAGCTGGAGAGAGAGAGGAGACTAGAAGGTATAATTGAGCAAATCATAGCTGAGAACTTCCCTAATCTGGGGAAGGAAACAAGCATTCATGTCCAAGAGGCACAGAAGACCCCTCCCAAGTTCAATAAAAATAGGCCAATGCCCGGGCATATAATAGTGAAACTTTAGAATCTTAGAGGCAAGAAAGCTATCATAAGAGCAGCTGAGGGAAGAGATTTCTTAAGTATGGAGGGAAGGAACATCAGAATAACAACAGACTTTCCACAGTTTGGCTACTGTAGACAATGCCAAGATACCTTTCAACAGATTAATAGATAAAGAATAGTGCTACATATACACAATGGAATATTATTCAGTCATCAAAAACAATGAGTACCCACCATTTGCATCAACAGGGATGAAACTGGAGGGAATTATGTTAAGTGAAGTAAGTCAAGCAGAGAATGGCAATTATCATATGGTTTCACTCATATGCGATAGCACAGAAGACCATAGGGGAAGGGAGGGAATTCCAAAGGGGGAGAAATCAGAGGAAGAAATGAACCATGAGAGGCTATGGACCCCAAGAAACAATCTGGGGGTTTCAGAGGGGAGGAAGGAAGGAGGTAACAGGGTGATGGGTATTTAGGAGGGCATGTGCTGTGATGAGCACTGGGTATTATACTTCACTAATGAATCATTGAACACCACATCAAAAACAAGTTCTGTACTATACAGTGACTAACTGAACATAAAAAAAAAAAAATAACATCAGACCTATCCACAGTACCTGGGAAGCTAGGAAGAGCTGGCAAGACATATTCAGGGTACTAAATGAGAAGAAACTGCATCCAATAATACTTTATCCAGCAAGACTGGATTCTCCATCATTCAGAATGGATGAAGAAATAAAGAGCTCCCAGGACTGGCAGAAACTGAAAGAATATGTGACCACCAAGCCAACCCAGCAAGAAATATTAAGGGGGAATGTAGAAAAGAAAAAGGACTTCAAGAATAATATAGACCAGAAATTTAAGGAGATGATCTATTTAAAAAAAGGATTTTTCTGGCAATATGATGACACTAAATTCATATCTTTAAATAGTTACTTTCAATGTGAACAGGCCAAATGCTCCCACCAAAAGGCACAGCATTTCAGATTGGATTAAAAAGAAAAAAAAAAAAAGACCCATCCATAAGCTGTCTACAAGAAACCCATTTTGAGCCTAAAGACACCTCCAGATGAAAAGTGAAGAGATGGAGAATCATATATCATGCCAACTGACTTCAAAAGAAAACCGGAGTAGCAATTCTAAGATCGGACAAATTAGATTTTAAACCAAAGGCTACAGAAAAAAATGTAGAGGGACAATATATCATACTTAAATGGTCTTTCCAGCAAGAAAATCTAACAATTGTAAATATCTATGCTCCCAGCATGCAAGCAGCCAACTACATAAAGCAACTGTTAACCAAAATTTTTAAAAATCACAATGATAACAATACATTAATAGCAGGAGACTTTAACACTCCATTCACAGTCATATACAGATCATCTGAGCAGATCAAGAAAGTAACAAGAGTTTTGAAGGACACGTTGCACTAGGTGAACTTCGTAGATATATACAGAACATTCCATTCTAAAATAACAAAATACTTATTCTTCTCGTTTGCAATGCACATGGAACTGTCTCCAAAACAGATCACATACTGGGGCCACAAAACAGATCTCAACTTATATGAAAAGAATGAGAATATTCTCTGCATGTTTTCAGATCACAATGCATTGAAACTGGAACTCAACCACAAGGAAAAATTTGGAAGGAACACAAACACTTGGAAGTTAAAAAGCATCCTGCTAAAGAATGAATATGTCAAGCAGAGAGAGTCAATTATCATATGGTTTCACTTATTTGTGCAGCATAAGAAATAACATGGAGGACATGGAGAGATGGAGAGAAGGGAGTTGGGGGAAATTGGAGGGGGCGAAGAACCATGAGAGACTATGGACTCTGAAAAACAATCTGAGGGTTTTGGAGGGGCAGGACTGGGAGGTTGGGTGAGCCTGGTGGTGGGTATTATAGAGGGCACGTGTTGCATGGAGCACTGGGTGTGGTGCATAAACAATGAATTCTGGAACACTGAAAAGAAATTTAAAAAATAAATAATTTTTTTAAAAAGTGTTTCTTCCTCAATAAAAAAAAAAAAAAACTGAATGTGTCAACCAGAAAATTAAAGAGGAACTTAAACAGTTCATGCAAACCAATGAAAGTGAAAACACGTTGGTTCAGAACCTATGGGATACTGCAAAGGTGGTCCTTAAAGGGAAGTACATAGCCATCCAAGCCTCTCTCAAAATTTTAGAAAAATCCCAAAAGCTAAGCTAACCATACGCACTAAGATCTGGAGAAAGAACAGCAAATAAAGCCCAAACCAAACAGGAGAAGAGAAATAATAAAGGTTAAAACAGGAATCAAGAAATAGAAATTAGGAGAAGAGTAAAACAGATCAACAAAATGAGAAGGTGGTTCTTTGAAAGAATTAAAAAGATTGATAAACCTGTGTCCAGACTTCCCAAAAGAAAAGAGAAAGGACACAAATTAATAAAATCATGAATGAAAGGAGAGAAATCATGACCAATACCAAGGAAATAGAGACAATTATTAGAACTAATTACCAACAGCTATATGCCAACAAAGTAGACAATCTGAAGAAATTAATTCATTCCTGGACACATATAAACTACCAAGACTGAAAGGATGAAATAGACAATCTGAACAGAACAATTGCCAGCAGGGAAATTAAAACAATCATCAAAAAATAATAGCAGTGAGTTGGAGGAAATTGGAAAGAGACATGAACCATGAGAAACTGTGGACCCTGAGAAACAAACTGAGGGTTTTGGAGAGGAGGGAAGTGGAGGGTTGGGTGAGGTATTAGGAGAGCACGTATTGCATGGAGTACTGGGTGTGGTGCATAAGCAATGAATCTTGGAACACTGAAAAAAAATAAAAAATAATAAAAAAAAAATAGTCCAGGGCCAGATGGCTTCCCAGGGGAATTCTACCAAACATTTAAAGAAATCATACCTAGGGTCACCTGGGTGGCTCAGTGGGTTATGCCTCTTCCTTCAGCTCAGTTCATGATCTCAGGGTCCTAGGATTGAGCCCCATATGAGGCTCTCTGCCCTGCGGGGAGACTGCCTCCTCTCTCTCTCTCTCTCTTTCTCTCTCTGCCAGCCTCTCTGCCTACTTGTGATCTATGTCTGTCAAATAAATAAATAAAATCTTTTTTAAAAATCATACCTATTCTACAGAAGCTGTTCCAAAAAATAGAACAGAAGGAAAACTTCCAGACTCATTCTATGAGGTCAGCATTACCAACAAAGATCCCCATCAAAAAGGAAAATATCCAGTGGAAAAAGACACTCTCTTCTATAAATGGTGCTGGGAAAATTGGACAGCTATGTGTAGAAGAATGAAGTTTGATCATTTTCTTACACCATACACAAAGATAAACTCAAAATGGATAAAAAACCTCGACGTGAGGCAGGAACCTATTGAAATCCTAGAGAAGAACACAGGCAGTAACCTCTTCAACATTGGCCAGAGGAACTTCTTTCAAGACATGTTTCCTAAGGCAAAGGAAACAAAAGTGAAAATGAACTTTTGGGACTTCATCAAGATGAAAATCTTCTGCACAGCAAAGGAAACCGTCAACAAAACAATGAGGCAACCCACGAAATGGGAGAAGATATTCACAAATGACACTACAGACAAAGAACTGATATCCAAAATCTATAAAGAACCCCCTCAGGGCGCCTGGGTGGCTCAGTGGGTTAAGGCCTCCGCCTTCAGCTCAGGGCGTGATCCCAGGGTCCTGGGATCAAGCCCCGCATCGGGCTCTCTGCTCGGCGGGGAGCCTGCTTCCTCCTCTCTCTCTGCCTGCCTCTCTGCCTACTTGTGATCTCTCTCTGTCAAATAAATAAATAAAATCTTTAAAAAAAAAAAACCCTCAAACTCATCTTCAATGTGAAACAGAAATCCATCAAAATCCTAGAGGAGAAAATAAGTAGTAATCTCTTCAACATCAGCCACAGCAACTTCTTTCAAAACACATCTGCAAAGGCAAAGGAAAACAAAAGCGAAAATGAACTATTGGGACTTCATCAAGATAAAAGCTTCTGCACAGCAAAGGAAGCAGTCAACAAAACTAAGAGGCAATGCACATAATGGGAGAAGATATTTGCAAATGACATTTCAGATAAAGGGCTGGTATCCAAGATCTATAAAAACTTATTAAATGTAACACCCAAAAAACAAATAACCCAATTTAAAAGTGGGCTGAAGACATTAACAGACACTTCTCCAATGAAGACATACAAATGACTAACAGACAGAGGATGAATGAGAACAAAGAGACAGTCAGTAATAGAAGATAAAATGAGTTGGGGGGAAAGTAATCTGAAAAGAGAGAAAGCCAACTACTGGATCATGAAGGGAGACTTCGATAAATCAGCAATTCCATAAAATAAAGTGATATCTGGATAATAGGGGCCCCAGAAGATAAAGAGTGAGAGAGAGGGGCAGAAGGTATATTTGAACAAATTATATCTGAGAACTTCCCTATTCTAGGGGAGGAAACAGGCATTCGAGTCCAATAGGCACAAACAACCTCAATCAAAATCAACAGAAATAGTCAGCACCTCAACATATTATAGTTGGGCATCATATATATGGTGCTTGAGAAGTACAAAGATAAAGAGAATATCCTGAAGGCAGCTTGGGACAAGAGGTCTTTAACCTACAAGGGTAGAAACATAAGGCTGGCAGCAGACCTATCCACAGAAATCTGTCAGGCCAGAAAGGACTGCCCAGACAGGACTGGCATGTTATATTCAATGTGCTAAGTGGGGGGAATATGCAGCCGAGAATACATTATCCAGCAAAGCCTTCATTCAGAATAGAAGGAGAGATAAATAATTTCCCAGATAAATAAAAACTAAAAGAATGTGTAATAAACTAGCCCTATAAGAAATAGTAAAGGGGTTCCTTTAAGTGAAGAGAGAGCCCAAAAGAAACAAAGTCTAGAAAGGAACAGAGACAATCTACAAAAACAGCAAATTTAAGGTAAAACAACGGCAGTAAATTCATATCTTTCAATGATTACTCTGAATGTATATGGACTAAATGTTCCAATCAAAGGACAGAGGGTATCAGACTGGGTTAAAAAAAAAAAAAAAAAGACCCATCAATATGCTGTCTACAAGACACTGATGTTAGACAAAAATCCATCTCCAGACTGAAAGTAAGGGGGTAAAAAACCACTTATCATGCAAATAGACATTAAAAGAAAGCTGGAGTAGTCATCCTTCTATAAGACAAGCTATATTTTAAACTTAAGATTGTAATAAGAGATGAAAAAGACCACTGTATCATAATAAGTCTATCCAACAAGAATACTTAACTTGTAAATATTTATGTCCCATAACATAGGAGCAGACAAATGTATAAACCAATAAATAACAAAATGAAAGAAACTCATTGAAAGTAATATAATAATAGTAGGGATTTTAACATCCAACTGATCAATGAACAAATCATCTAAGCAGAAGATCAACAAGGAAACAAGAGCTTTGAAAGAGAAACTGTACCAGATGGACTCAACAGATATATTTATTCAGAGCATTTCATCCTAAAGCAGCAGAAGACACACTCTGCTGAAGTCCACATGGAACATTCTCCATAGTGGATCACATATTGGGTCAAAAATAAGGTCTCAGACAAACAAAAAGAGACTCTTAATGTCATAAAACAAACTGAGGGGGGTGGGGGAGGGGTGTTGGGAGAGGGTGGTGGGGTTACATTATATGTTTATAAAAAAATTAAAAATTAAAAAAAAAATAAGGTCTGTGGGGTGCCTGGGTGGCTCAGTGGGTTAAGCCTCTGCCTTCAGCTTGGGTCATGATCCCAGGATCCTGGGATCGAGCCCAGAATCAGGCTCTCTGCTTGGTGGGGAGCCTGCTTCCTCCTCTCTCTCTGCCTGCCTCTCTGACTACTTGTGATCTCTCTCTATCAAATAAATAAATAAAATCTTTAAAAAAAATAAGGTCTCTACTAGTACAAAAAGCCTGAGATTATACCGTGCATATTCTGAGACTACAGTGCTTTGACACCTGAAGTTAACCACAAGAAAAAAATGTGGAAGGAACACAAAAGAAGGTTAAAGGGTATCCTACTAAAGAATGAATGGGTCGACTTGGAAATTAAAAGAATTTTAGGGATGCCTGGGTGGCTCAGTTGGTTAAGCAGCTGCCTTCGGCTCAGGTCATGATCCCAGCATCCTGGGATCGAGTCCCACATTGGGCTCCTTGCTCAGCAGGGAGCCTGCTCCTCCCTCTGCCTCTGCCTGTCTCTCTGTCTGCCTTTGCTCACTCTCTCCCTCTCTCTAACTAATAAATTTTTAAAAATCATAAAAGAAGAATTTTAAAACATACATGGAATACAATTAAGATGAAAGAACAAAGGTTCAGAACCTTTAGGATGCAGCAAAGGCAGTCATAAGAAGGAAGTACATAGTAATACAGGCCTTTCTCAAGAAACAAGAAAAGGGTCAAATACACAACCTAATCTTACACCTCAAGGAGCTGGAAAAATAACAATAAGTAGAGTTTAATTCCATCAGGAGAAGAGAAATAATAACATTTAGAATAGAAATCAATGATAAATGAATCAAAAGAGCAGTGCAATAGATCAACAAAACTAGGAGATGGTTCTTTGAAAGATTTAATAAGATTGAGAAAACCCAAGTCACCTGGGTCATTTAGTTGGTTAAAGGTCAGCCTTCAGCTCAGGTCATGATCCTGCAATCCTGGGATCAAGCCCCACATCAGGCTCCCTACTCAGTCAGGAGCCTGCTTCTCCTTCTCTCCCCTCCTCAGCTATGGTCTCTCTCTCTCAAATAAAGAAAATCTTTTTTAAAAAATTGATAAAACCCTCGTCAGACTTCTCAGGAAGAAAAGAGAAAGGACCCAATTAAATAAAATCACATCACAACCAACACCATAGAAATACAAACAATTACAAGAGAATATCATGAGCAATTATGTGCAAAAAAAAATAGGCAGTCTGGAAGAAATAGACGCATTCCTACAAACATATAAACTACTGAAACTGTAACAGGAAGAAACAAAACAAAACAAACAAATAAACAAAAAAACAAAAAGAAACCCATAACCATCAAATAAAATGAAGCAGTAATTAAAAATCTCCCAAAAAACAAAAGTCCAGGGCTAGATGGCTTCCCAGGGGAATTCTACCAAACATTTAAAGAATTAATGCCTCTGTGTGTGTGTGTGTGTGTGTTATGTTACTCACATCATCAGTTTTTGATGCAGTATTCCAAGATTTATTGTTTATGTACAACAACCAGTGCTGCATGCAATACATGCCTTCTTTTTTTTTTTTTATTTTAAAGACTTTATTTATTTTAGAGAGAGATTACGAGCAGGGGAAGAAGCAAAGGAGGAGGGAGAGGGAAGGGGAAAGAATCTCAAGCAGACTCCCACCTAATGCGGGCTCCATCTCATGACCCTGGTGAAGAGCATGGGCTGAGTCAAAACCAAGTGCTTAACCGACTGAGTCACCCTGGTGCCCAAAGGTTCTCTACTTTTTTTTTTTTTACTTTATTTAAGCTTTATTTAAACATATGATGTAACCCCACCACCCTCACCCAACCCCTCTTCCCCCCACCCCCCTCAGTTTGTTTTATGACATTAAGAGTCTCTTTTGGTTTTTCTCCCTCCCGATCCCATCTTCTTTCATTTTTACTTTTCCTACCACCTTAACTCCCACCCCCGTTGCATCTCCACTTCCTCATATCAGGGAGATCATGTGGTAGTTGTCTTTCTCCAGTTGACTTATTTCGCTAAGCATAATACGCTCTAGTTCCATCCATGTC
>RCUC01140340.1:0-11137 GCA_003697995.1 Taxidea taxus jeffersonii
TACACATCTTAGAGAAACTAGTCTCGTTGGAATACCTTGATAGAGTCCCTGAGAAACCAGAATGCAATCAAGGTGTAATTTTATTGTTGTTGCTTTAGTGTAATTAGTATCTGAACTATAGGGTTGCTGGCCTAATTAGAACAACAACAAGAAAATACATATTTACATGCATATATACTTGTCCCTTCTTTCAAATTTGCCCTCTCTGAGGAAAGGATTAAAGATGTAAGACCATTGTTTCTTTTTTCTACTATGTTTGTTTTGTAATTTGTTACTTGACCTATTTTTTAAAAATTTTTTAAATTTTTATTTAAACATATAATGTAACCCCACCACCCTCTCCCAACACCCTTCCCCCCCACCCCCCTCAGTTTGCTTTATGACATTAAGAGTCTCTTTTGGTTTGTCTCCCTCCCAATCCCATCTTGTTTCATTTATTCTTTTCCTACCCCCTTAACCCTCACCCCCGTTGCATCTCCACTTATCTTCAGTTATCTATCACTAAAATATTGATCGTTCTGAATCTCAGAGAAATTATTAACTGGTTTGATTTCTAAGAAGAGAGTGAGAAACAATGGAGACAGATCTGAGCATTCTAAATAAACCAATATCCTAAGCTTTTTTCCATCTTTGGTAAGTTAAATTCAATCATTTTAATATCTTCCTTTTTAAAAGTTTTTTACTATTTAGCATTCTTTCTGTAGATAATTGAAAATTTCAAATATGGTAGAATCGTATCAATGTTTTGATTCTTAGAATTCATGTAAGTCAAGTCCATATCATTTTATATAATTCAATTTACAATATTGCTATCACTTTTTGTTGCCAAAGTTATATAGTTTTATTTTGGGTAAGTAATTTAATTTTTAATTCCTTTAAAATATGCTTTTTCCTAAGTTATAGCTTATAATAAAATTCATATTTGTAAATGCTCTTCTTTTGTTAACAAAATCATTTCAATTAATACTCTAACAGTAGCAGAAGAAAGAGCAGGTAGAAGATCTATGAAAATGCAGTTTTGAAACACTCAGACATCATTTGTTGTAGACTCTTCGATACTGTCAAATGTGATGTAATCTTTAAAGAGCATGTCAGAGATCATGAAGAAATACTTTTTTTTTTTTTTTTTAAATCTCCCATTTATGGCACACCTGGGTTGCTCAGTGAGTTAAAGCCTCTGCCTTCGGCTCAGGTTATGATATCAGGGTGCTGGGATTGAGCCCTGCATCGGGCTCTTTGCTTGGCAGGGAGCCTCCTTCCCCCTTTTTCTCAACCTACTTCTCTGCCTACTTGTGATCTCTCTCTGTCAAACAAATAAATAAAATCTTAAAAAAATTAAAATCTCCCATTTAACAAAATGAGTTTGTAAACAATAACTTGAGATGTCCATTTGACTACTAAATTAAATGAACAAATAAGTAAAAATCAATACCACTTAAGCATTGCAGACATGATCCAAATAGAACTGTAGAATTACAATGCTTACATGGTTTAAGAGTGATTACCATGAACCAAAAGAAGTTCATTGTATATCATTGTACATTGTGTACTAAATGTACATCACTGGTATATATTCAACTATCTAATGAAAATTGCATTTTGAGAAAGCCTTAAATTGTTTAACTGTCTATAATAGGATGGAGAATATGAAGAGGTATCACAAAGCATTTGGTGAGTATATATAGATATTCATATTTTGAATTAGTGTATTGAAATTTCTATAACTATTCTGAATCTCAGATAAAGGAGGAAGCCTCCATTTGGTCCAGATATACAAGTTATGGAATTCTGTGTCCTCAGTCTCAAGTTAGTGACCTTCCAAAGTTATTCTCTTACTATGGTCTTGGGGAAGACTGTTCCAAAGCAAGAATCCTGGCTACTTTTAATAGTTATCATGCAAGAGCCAGGCTTTTATTTCATGAGTTTCAAGAGTTAATTAAGTGTTGCCACCAAATGTCTCCCATGGTCACCAAAGCCAGAATTCTTGATATTTTCAAATGCCATTATTATAGATACCTGAGTCATCTTATTCATGACTGTAGTCACTTTACTGTCTATACTAATGTAGATCAATTTTATATATAACTTCGAAATAAATATAATTTGTTCAAAAACAAAAGATCAGAATAGAATTTCATTGAATAACAATTCACTTTACTCATGATCTGTGTTAGGCATGCTATGGATTTCAGTAGCTGTTAGTGTTTTTTTAGTGCTAAGACAACTTTGCTACTGAGGTAGACATTCTAAAGAGAGATCAAAGCTGTGAGAGATAAACCATTGTTTTTTTTGGAATATAATAATGTTAAACAATACCACTGGAAAGAAAATTAAAGATAATTTGTTGTTAATTGTTAATTACTAATTTAACTTGTTAATTTTGTTGGTCCATTTGTTAATTTTTTTTTAAAATATTTTATTTATTTGTCAGAGAGAGAGAGAGAGCGAGCACAGGCAGACAGAGTGGCAGGCAGAGGCAGAGGGAGAAGCAGGCTCCCTGCCAAGCAAGGAGCCCGATGCGGGACTCGATCCCAGGACGCTGGGATCACGACCTGAGCCGAAGGCAGCCGCTTAACCAACTGAGCCACCCAGGCGTCCCCCATTTGTTAATTTTATTGGTAAACTCAGATTCAAAGAAGAGATATTATTTACCCAAATGCTGACATCAGTAGTTGTTCAGATTTTATTTATATATATATATACATATATACCAAATTACAGTTGATATATACACACATATATCAAATTACAGTTTATTAGGGAACTATATATATGAAATATGAATATTTGAAATATTCATATTTCATAAATGAATATATATTTCATATATGTAAATGTAAAATATATAAATATTTAAATAATATAAAATATTAAAAATGTATGAATATATAAATATAAATATTTATATTATATATCATATTATATTATATGTGTGTGTATATATATATGTATATATAAACTGTCATTCCTGTATCTTTTTTCACAGCAGCTTTAATGAGAAGAAGCAAACAAATGGCTGAAGAGAATTATACAGCTGTTACTGAGTTTATTCTTTTGGGACTGACAGACCGTGCTGACCTGAAAATTATATTTTTTGTGTTGTTCTTGGTGATTTATGCCGTTACCTTGGTGGGGAATCTGGGCATGATCTTCATAATCCAAATCACTCCCAAGCTCCACACACCCATGTACTTTTTCCTCAGCTGCCTTTCATTTGTAGATGCCTGCTATTCCTCTGTTATTGCACCAAAAATGCTGATCAACCTTCTAGTTGTGAGGGGAACCATTACTTTCTCTGCTTGTATAGTACAACATTTGTGTTTTGGGGTGTTTGTTACCACAGAAGGCTTCTTGTTGTCAGTGATGGCCTATGACCGTTATGTGGCCATTGTCAACCCTTTGCTTTATAGTGTAGCCATGTCTAAGAGGAAGTGTGTAGGGCTGGTCACTGGGTCATGGATATGTGGAATAATTAACTCATTGACACACACAATAAGTTTAGGCAGACTGTCCTTCTGTAGGCTGAATGTTGTCAGCCACTTCTGTGATGTTCCCCCACTCCTAAAGCTGTCTTGTTCTGATACTTCCATGAATGAATTTTTGCTCTTAACCTTCTCTGGAGTCATTGCCATGGCCACCTTCTTGATTGTGATCATTTCCTACATGTTCATTGTTTTCGCTATCCTGAAGATCCGGTCAGCAGCAGGCAGACAGAAAGCCTTCTCCACCTGTGCCTCCCACCTGACTGCTGTGACCATATTCTATGGTACCTTAAGCTTTAGTTACATTCAGCCAAGTTCCCAGTATTCTGTAGAACAGGAGAAGGTGGTTTCTGTGTTCTATACACTAGTGATTCCCATGTTAAACCCACTTATTTACAGTCTGAGAAACAAAGAGGTAAAGGGTGCCATGGGAAGGGCCATAGAAATGAAACATTTCCCCTGTTAATTTCAAGTCTCTGCTAATCCTCAATAGTCCATTAGTCTGTTCTTTACTAACATTCCCATGAATTTAATTTACTGGAGAGTTTCTGAGTGTAGTACAAATGATTTTATTCTGCATGCTCATTTTCACATGAGGAAGCAAAACTACAAAGTAGATGTGATTTACTGTATTTGGGAACAGATAACTTAAACTTCAGCTTATGTGAGATACTTGATTATTGATATATGCATTGATTTTAATAAAATTTATTTTTTAATCTGTAGAATTGTAAATTTTCTAATATCTGGAAAATTAAAAGAAGATCTATGGATATACTTTTGGAGATAAAAGGAATTAGGGATTTTTCTAAGATACTTAAAAATTACTTGCTCAGAAAATTAAGGTAATTGTGTATATCTTTTTCCTTTATTTTTAAAATTTGCTTTCAATTTTAAATATTGGCAAATCTCCATGTTAACTAAAAAGGTGTTATACCAAATGATATTTTCCAACTAGTAGCTACTCATTTACTCTCATACTTCTTCTTAGTCTTCTTAGATATCAGTGACCTGAGCAACAAAGATTGATTATGAGGCAATGATATTGTTAACAATCCTCAGCTTGCAATAATAAGCTTGCCCTCCCCCGCAAAAAAAAAAAAAAGATAGATACATGTATGAAATGACTCCATTTTAAAGTGGGAAAAATTCAGCACTCTTCCCATCTATATCTCTCTTCAAGATTCTACTTCATGCTCTTTCATAATTAAAAAAAAAAGTCCAGCATTCTGAAAAATCTCATGATGAATATTAATACTGCCTAGAGGTTTAGTCCTATAATAATAAATTGCTTGATTATATAACTTCCTACTATTTTAGAAATGCTGATCTGTTACCAGAAAGTTCTGTAATTAATATTATATTACATTTTAAAAATAATAAGTATTTCTATCATGCACAGTGTTCTGTGTTTTGGAGCATCTATTAACTATGAATATTAGAGTAGACAACCTGAGGTGTTTAAAACTAGTGAGAAAGTTCTTAAAAGTAATTTTTGTCTTTCTTGTGAACAATGGCAACAACAAAACTATTGTAAAAGGAGTTGTTTTCACCTATTTGTTTGTAAGACATGGGACAGGAAAGTAGGTTGATTTCGAAGAAATGTGCTGTTCATTCACATGGGATATAAGTCACATTCCATGAAGGTGTATCCTTAAATAGAATAATCATCTTCATCATTGTAACACTAATAATACTTTGTAGAAGAATGTGTTTTTTTACTATTATTATTTGAGAGAGACAGAGATCGAGAATAAGTGGGGTGGGGGTAGGGGCAGAGGGAGAGGGAGAGTCAGGCTCCACACTGAGCAGGGAGGCCGATGCTGGGCTCCATCCTAGGATCCTGGGATCATGACCTGGGCCAAAGGCAGACTGTTAATCAAATGAGCCACCTAAGCACCCATAGAATAATGTATTTTATTGAAGTAACACTCTGATTTCTAGGATAAGCAAACATATATGCATACAGATCTCCATGTATGTTCCTATAAACTATAAAGAAGAATTAATATTAAAAAAAAGACCAGTGGAAGAAAATCAATTTTCCCATACCCTTTTAATTTTTTTAAAGATTTATTTATTTTAGAGAGAGAGAGAGGGAGAGAGAACATGTGAGTGGGAGAGGGACAGAGAGAGAAAGAGGATGAGAATCTTTTAAAGATTTTTATTTATTTATTTGTTAGAGAGAGAGAGAGAGCAAGCACAGGCAGACAGAGAGGCAGGCAGAGGCAGAGGGAGAAGCAGACTCCCTGTCGAGCAAGGAGCCCGATGGACTCGATCCCAGGACGCTGGGATCATGACCTGAGCCGAAGGCAGCCGCTTAACCAACTGAGCCACCCAGGCATCCCAGAGGATGAGAATCTTAAGCAGAATCCCTACCCAGTGCAGAGCCTGATGTGGGGCTCATCTGAAGACCCTGGGATCATGACCTGAGCTGAAACCAAGAGTTAGAAGTTCAACCGATGGAGCCACCCAGGCACTGCTTCCCATGCTCTTTTTAGATAACCTCAATCATCATTCATATTTACAAAGAAATCTGGTCACTATTTTTAGTATAGTCCTGAAAAGGGAGGTTACAGATCCCATTAATTAATCAGATGCATTAAAATTTAAAATTTTAACACATGTCTAATAAGTTGAACTTTTGGTTATTACATCTTGATCATCTTTTAGCATTTCTCAAGCTTTTTTTTAAAGATTTTATTTTTTTTAAGTTTTTATTTTTTTACAGATTTATTTTTTTAAAGATTTTATTTATTTAATTAATTTATTTATTTATTTGATGGAGAGAGAGATCACAAGTAGGCAGAGAGTCAGACAGACAGGAGGAAGCAGGCACCCTGCTGAGCAGAGAGCCAGATGCAGGACTTGATCCCAGGACACTGAGATCATGACCTGAGCCAAAGGGAGAGGCTTAATACATTGAGCCACCCAGGTACCCCATTGAGCTCTGTTTGATGTTAACTTAAGTAGGTTATTTTTCTTTAATATTTCTTAGTATACATTTCTTATTCTTTATCTTCCAAATTTTCCATGTCATTAAATTTTAGTTTTTGCACTTATTCATGTATATTTTATCATATGTATATGTTTTTTCAAATGTCTGAAACTGTTATTGACTTAAGTCCATTTATTTTTCCCCCCCTTCAGACACATGAAAGTTTGCTTCTGTGCCTAGGTAATAATATTCATGCAAGTACTTTTTTTTTTTTTCCTAAAATTCTGGGAATCCTATGGTTTTCATATTAACCAGTTTAATTGATTTAATTTTTTAAGAATTATTAAATTTGCTTCTGCTGAGTGCCAAAAGTACTCCTATGTTTGTCCTGGAGTCTCCAGATCAACTCTGTCAGACATATCCTCATTCCCATGCTGATTCTGGATTTATTACCATGGCAATAATACCCTGTTTCAGCTAAAAGTGTCTTTTTTGCTTTGTTCTTTTTGTTTGTTGGCTTTTGAAGGTCTTTGGCTTTCATTCAGTGTAGCAATATTTTGAAATCTAAGGCTCATCTTGGATGCAGTTACAGTGTGACAAGGTATCATTCTGGAAATCTTGTCCAGCATACGGTTAGAAGAGTAAGTCTTGCTACACGTTGCCAGCATTCTCCTCTTTTTTAAGGATGCATATTACACATTTAAATTCCTGATTTATCTCATTATGTCAGAGTTTTTCTTTTTCTTTCTTTTTTTGTTAGAGGAAGTAGAATTAGTAAGTTACCCTTTTCACTTTTATTTTTTAAAGATTTATTTATTATGTACTTCAAAGAGAGGAAAGAGAGCACAAGCAGGGAGGGGGAAGAAGGAGAGAAAGAGAAGCAGACTCCTCACTGAGCATGGAAGCTGATGTGGCGCTCAATCTCATAACTCAGAAATGACCTAAGGTGAAATCAAGAGTTGAGCACTTAACGGACTGAGCCATCCAAGTGCCCCAGAAATTAACCTTTTTTTAGATGCCTAGTTATTTCCCCTGTTGAATTCCCCTGGGGAATTCTTTCCCTAGAGCCACCATCTTTATCTTGGAGAAAAGGGGCTCAAGTCCATAATTCAACATCTTGTGTTATGAAGGGAAAGGTCTTCCTCATGGCAAGAGAACTCCACCCGGTTATCATTTAACATCCCTTCCATAATGCCATCCATCTTATTGCACTGAACGTCCCCTGGGGAAAAAAAACCTCCTTTTAACTTTTCCCACTACAGTTTGAAAAAGCTTGTAGTCTTCAAGATTAATGAAAGGGCAGGAAGGAGTACCAGAAAGAGGGAATATGGAGTGCTCCTCTACTGAGCCTTACATGTTATCCTTTTTGTCCACAACCTAATGTTTGCAACCCCAGACTGGGTTAGCCTTTGCCTGATATGAGAATCAGTCATGATACCTGAATCAATTCTGCCAGGGCATTTTTAGAGGAGAGAAGTTGAAAAACGTAGCACCTCTTCCTCAAACTAGTTTCTTGTTATGGTTTAATCCCTCTCACAAGAGTATATTTCTCACACCTAAAACATAACTTTTCTTTTGTGGAGCTAGATTTCCTCACAGGTATCACTCATGTATTCTTTCTTCCTAATCTCTTGCTTAGTACATTGCCAGTCAGTTAACCTACAACCCTGGTCTTGTTGGAAGATGTTTTTTTCCCTTTTGCCTTTTTCCTTTTAACTATTTAACAACTTTTATTTTTTAAAAACATTTAGTTTTATTTTTTTTTAAGATTTTTATTTATTTCTTTGACAGAGAGAGAGGAGGAAGCAGGCTCCCCGCTGAGCAGAGAGCCCGATGAGGGGCTCGATCCCAGGACCCTGTGATCATGACCTGAGACGAAAGCAGAGGCTTTAACCCACTGAGCCACCCAGGCACCCCTAAAAACATTTAAAACATTTAAATATATTTATTGTTTTCCATATTCTCATTTAGGAGGTGTTCTTTGTCATTGTGTTTTGCAATTGAATGGTGAGTTCATGTTTAATAAGATCTTTGCTGTGATAATCATGGCCGGCCCATTCCATTAGTGGTTCCAAGTACCACTCAGACCACTGTATTTAATTTCTCCGCTAGAAGTTTCCTCAGTTAGGCAGACAGCAAAATCCAAACTTCCATCCATGTGAGAAAAGGCTGTGGTTACTGATTCTCAGGTGAAATGTTTCTCCTAACAAGATGCCAGATAATGATAGGCAAGTTCATTTATAATTTGTGCTGATAAGCAGATTTATCTAGCTAGGATTTGAATAAAATGCCAGTGTTTCAAGGATAGTAGATTGATATTTGGGTTTTAGTGGCATTCTGTGTTGTTCATGGACACAAAGTCTTAGCAGCCTTTCGAACAAATTGAATGTTACGTATAAAGTTATAAAGTTTTGCAAATGTCCGCAGGAGTGTCATGGTGTTAGTGTCCATGTTTACTTTTGATTTTTTTATTTTTCTTCCTTTTGAACCCAAAACAATTCCAATTATTTATTTATTTATGTGTTATCTAAAAATGCTATAGTATGTTTTACTTTTACATTCAGCATTTCAGTGTATTCTCTTTCAAAATATTTTTTTGAGGAAGGTAGTGTTATATCTAGTCTTCCATTTTTGCTAGAAGCAGAAGTCCAACCATGTTTGCTTATTTGTTTGTTTTGGATAACCCCTATCTTTCTAGTGCCTAACACAATGTCTACCTCTTCTTGGTCCACAAGAAATATTTGTTAAATAGGAGGGTGGTTCAGTTGATTAAGCATCTGACTCTTGATTTCAGCTCAGATCATGATCTCAGGGTTGTGAGATCGAGCCCTGCAAGGGGTTCAGCACTCAGCCCAGAGTCTGCCTGAGATCCTGAGATCCCTTCTTTCCCTCTCCCTCTACCCCTCCTCACCTGCTCACACACTCTGTCTCTCTCTAAAAAAAAAAAAAAAAAAAAAAGTAAGTTAAAAAAATCTTTAAAACAAGAATTTGTTTTATTTGTTTATTTGTTTTATTTGTTTATTTGTTAAATGAATGAAAATTTTTTTAAGATTGTATTTCTTTATTTGATAGACCGAAATCACAAATAGGCAAGAGGCAGGCAGAGAGAGAGAGAAAGAAGCAGGCTTCCCACTAAGCAGAGAGCCTGATGTGGGGCTCAATCCCAGGACCCTGGGATCATGATCTGAGCCAAAGGCAGAGGCTTTAAACCACTGAGCCACCCAGGATCCCCAAATATTTTGTTTATTTATCTGACAGAGAGAGACTACAGGCAGGGAGAGAAGCAGGGAGAGGGAGAAGCAGGTTCCCACTGAGCAGAGAGCCCAATGTGGGGCTCGATCCCAGGATTCTGGGATCATGAACTGAGCCAAAGGCAGACGCTTAACTGACTGAGCCACCCAAGTACCCCAGAAATATTTTTGAAGCTAAGTATAAGATCTTGTAGGAGTAAGACACAGCCATCTTCTATGCATTATATTCATTACATAGAATGAAGTATTAGATTCTGAGTAGAAGTGTGTGGATATGGGGTCTCCTGGGTGGCTCAGTTGGTTAGGCATCTGCCTTCAGCTCGGGTCATGATCCTGTGGTTCTGGGATCAAGTCTCACATCAGGCTTCCCGCTCTGTGGGAAGCCTGCCTCTCCCTCCCCCACTCCCCCTGGTTGTATTCCCTTTCTTGCTGTGTCTCTCTCTGTCAAGTAAATAAAGTCTTTTAAAAAAAAAAAAGAAGTCTGTGGATATGGGCAATGGGGTGCTACTTCCTAAATTTTTAGAAATAGTAACCATTATCAAGCTGGATTCTACTTATGCAATTTTTCCTTGCTAACAATTGGCTCAGTCCATATGATATCGTAATGAAATGTTGTCCACTTTGTGCAAAGTATTTACAATCAGTATTTCTATCCTCTCATTATTGGCTTTTTGTTCCTTTCCACTCTTTTTGACATTTTTCATATTACACATCTTAGAGAAACTAGTCTCGTTGGAATACCTTGATAGAGTCCCTGAGAAACCAGAATGCAATCAAGGTGTAATTTTATTGTTGTTGCTTTAGTGTAATTAGTATCTGAACTATAGGGTTGCTGGCCTAATTAGAACAACAACAAGAAAATACATATTTACATGCATATATACTTGTCCCTTCTTTCAAATTTGCCCTCTCTGAGGAAAGGATTAAAGATGTAAGACCATTGTTTCTTTTTTCTACTATGTTTGTTTTGTAATTTGTTACTTGACCTATTTTTTAAAAATTTTTTAAATTTTTATTTAAACATATAATGTAACCCCACCACCCTCTCCCAACACCCTTCCCCCCCACCCCCCTCAGTTTGCTTTATGACATTAAGAGTCTCTTTTGGTTTGTCTCCCTCCCAATCCCATCTTGTTTCATTTATTCTTTTCCTACCCCCTTAACCCTCACCCCCGTTGCATCTCCACTTATCTTCAGTTATCTATCACTAAAATATTGATCGTTCTGAATCTCAGAGAAATTATTAACTGGTTTGATTTCTAAGAAGAGAGTGAGAAACAATGGAGACAGATCTGAGCATTCTAAATAAACCAATATCCTAAGCTTTTTTCCATCTTTGGTAAGTTAAATTCAATCATTTTAATATCTTCCTTTTTAAAAGTTTTTTACTATTTAGCATTCTTTCTGTAGATAATTGAAAATTTCAAATATGGTAGAATCGTATCAATGTTTTGATTCTTAGAATT
>RCUC01140341.1:0-28897 GCA_003697995.1 Taxidea taxus jeffersonii
ATGACAGATTTATCATGAGTCTGAGGCTGCCACATGCCCCCTCCTCACCTCTCCTCCCCATGACCCTGGCAGACATCTCTAATTCATCATGGCTTTTCTCTGCGGAGCCCAGATGGCAGCTTCCAAATCTTGCACAGAGCCTTTCAGGCAATGCCGTGACCAGTGAACAAATGGAGTTAGGCATACAAGTCAATGTATCTGCTGTCGAACCCTGGGCTCTGGTTGACATTGTGCTGGTTGCGGTATATATACCATGCTATTTAAATATGCTAATAGTCACATAAGTGGCAAACCCAGCATTCATGGGTATCATTCCCCTAATCTAATTTTCTTTCCTGAGGAATAGCAAGGATGAGGCCAGAACACATGTGTCTGCTCACCTAGAAACTTGTGTTGTCAACTATCTGATGGGATACACACTTCAGCTCTTGAGAAAAGGCCAACTCACTCTTAATTTATAATTCTTACCTGGAATTTGAAAAAAAATAATAAAATAAGAAGAAAACAAACATATGACATATCGACTTTGCCTCATTCCTGCTTAACTTAATGTTCTTTCTCAATTAGAGTGATTCTTAGTAACTGCATAGGACGCTGGAGATGGGACGTAGGTTCTTCCGATTTGGGGCATGATAATTCTCCAAGCTGAGGTCCAGCAGGTTGTAGATGAGGTTGTGATGAGGTTGTGATGAGGTTGTAGATGAGGTTGTAGATGAGGTTGTGATGAGGAAGCCATGACTATGTCATACAGCCCAGTGGGACACACTGTCCTGAACTATTTAGATGTGTCGTCAAGGGACACATGGCCTCTGGCTTCTCAGAGGCATACTGGAGACGTGCTAGTTGACATCTGCCTGCAGTTGTCATAGAGATGGAGGGCTACACCTGTCTCAGTCTCTAGGGCTGTGGAGAGCAAGGCCAAAGCTAACACGTATTGAGCACTGACTGTATGCTGGCCGCTGGGCCACTATTTTGGTGCAAATAATACTTGAGTTTCACTCCATCTCTTGGAGACAAAGGACAGAGTGACCCAACAGAACACACAGGTAAAAACTCATAAATCATAGATTTCTTAGGCTTGAGTCTGCACCCCCGTGCACGGTGTCCTGTAGTGAATTACTGAGGAGAACGGCAGAGATACTCGAAGCGATCGTCATTGCTCACACAGGATTTCCTTGTTGCCTTTCAGGAAAGAGAGCTTTTGTTTCTTGTTTGTTTCCATTTTTATGTGTGTCAGGCAGGTGGAATGGGCGGTAGAATCTTTTCTTTGTACACAGTGTTAGAAAAACCACTCGTAACTTTTGGTGTCTTCATTGCATCTGTTCGTGTAAGGAAAACAGGCTCACCTCTAGCGGTCCTAAAATCTCTGGTCTCTTTTAGTGCCTTTGAAAAGAGCCCTCACGTTCCTTTTTCAGCCTGTCTGTCTCCCACTGCCTGTGCCTTAGAGCTCACAGCAGTCATGGTCATGGCAGAAAATTCTCCCCACTATGAGCATCTCAAGGACAGGGGCATAGCACAGAGATGAAGCGCGTGGGTGTTGAAATCGGACTTAGGCTTCCATCCTGGCTTGGTAACTTCCTACCTTTCTGACTAGGCAAGTTATTTACCTTCCGTGAACCTCAGTCTCCTCCTCATTTGTGAGGTTGTGACGCTGGAGGCTGAGAGGAGCAGTAGTTAAGGCGATGTCTACAAAGCCCTTACCACAGTGCCTGCAACATAGTACGTGCTCAATAAATGTTAACTGCTATTACTGGGTTATTGGACGGATGGATGAAGAACTGAATCAGAGATGAGAGAGTGGAACAGGGAGGGATGGTGCCTCTGGATCATACATACCTTCTCATTTACTGGAGCTGTGAGCTTCCTAGTATTATTATCTTTATCTTGGCCCTTTTGGAAAGCAAATTAATGGACTAATCACTGTCATAGTTCTTAATAACTACCCTTATCTTTAAACCTTCACTTCCACCAGGAAGGAACTGTTTTGTGCTGCAGTGACTGTGACCATGGCAAGATTGTCCCCGAGGCCTGATAAGACGCTGAGGGCCAGGTGTGGCCTGTAAGCCAAAGATTTTCATTGTAATTTCACCAAATCTAGTCCTGTTATTTTTAAGACCACTCCAATAAAAATCAAACATTTAATAATTAAAAAAAAAAAGAAAATTCTCCCCCAATTTATTCAGAAAAATATCCCATTGTGCATTCTAGTGACATCATGCACACATGCTTATTATCATTCACAACTAATACAACTTCCCATTTGCTTTTATGATTATTGATTATCTTATTACTATCTGTCTTCTCTGCTACTATATAACTTTCATGAGAGCGGGAGATATTTGTTTTCATCCATCTTTTTTTTTCTTTTTTCCTAAGTACCTAGTAATCTTGGTTTTAAGAACAAATAATTGACAAAAACAATGTACCGTTTTACAGTGAAGGAAATAGGTATGATACGATTATAGAACATGTTAGCAGTCACAGAAGTCACAAATGGCAGAGAATGATTTAGAATCCCTGGTTTGCATGACTCCAAAAGCCCATGTTTTTACTCCCTTCCTTTATATAATTGTGTGTTCCCTCATTGCTTTTTCATTATTTTTAAAGATTTTATATATTTATTTGAGAGAGAGTGAGTGAGGGAGAGAGAACACAAGCAGGGGGGAGAGGCAGAGGCAGAGGGAGAAGCAGGCTCCCCGCTGAGCAGGGAGTCCAATATGGGCTCGCTACCAGGACACCAGGACCTGAGCTGAAGGCAGAAGCTTAACCAACTAAGCCACCCAGGTGCCCCTGTTACCTCATTGTTAAGAGAACACAAGTCCATCAGAACCTGTGTGCTGGGTTAGGAAAGAAAAAGACACACGCGATGTTTCTAATGGTATAGACACTGGGGTCCTTTTTTCTTCATTTGTCATTTGCAGAGAATGTTCTTTTCTTGCAGTGACACTGGGTCCCTGATGCTGAGTTGCATTCAGTGAAATGGAGGTGGACATAATGTCCTCCTCTTTCAGGCCAGGTCCCTGCAACATCCTTGCTAGGCTCACATTCTCTCTCCCCTGTCTTTGGTGTTGTAAACACATGGCCCTTAAGATGGCAACATTATTGGATGGTAGGAGATCAGATTCCTTTGTCAGCAGCCAGAGACCAGCTTCCTCAGAGACCCTCTGAGTGCAAGAGCACATGAGGATTGGACAATTAAATTAGTGCACTTAGGGGGCACCTGCGTAGCTCAGTGGGTTAAGCCTCTGCCTTCAGCTCAGGTGATGACCTTAGGGTCCTGGGATGGCATTGGGATCCCCGCTTAGTAGGGAGCCTGCCTTTCCTTCTCCCTCTGCCCCTCCCTTCCTCCCTCATGCACATACACACACACTCTCTCTCAATCAAATAAATAAATAAAATCTTTTTAAAAAAGTAGATTGGTGTAGTCTGTGACAGAAGAAGAACTTACTACACATTAGCAAATGTTAACAAAGCCTTTGCCAGGTCTTGGGTTCCTTACTTGCAAACTGGAGATGCACAGAACTACCTCGCCCAGCTGTGATGTTAAGTACAAGAAGGAGTAAATCTGGTGACTGTCATCAACCAGCGAGCCACAGACTAGTGGCTACTACCTGGATCTTCTCTCAGATCACGTAACGGACCCTGATGTCCAGGTACAGCTTTCATTTTCTCCTATGATGCTCTTGTTGTGAATACTTAAACAATTAAGTGAATTTCCCTGGAGGCGCTGGGGATGGTTTGCAGTTCTTGGCCAGCAAGACTTTTCAAATATCTGACATTGCAAGGAGTGCAACACCTGGTGGATGTGAGAGGTGGCAGGTGTGAAAATATCACCAGTGAGCTCCCCATGTTCGGTTGGTTATTTCCCAGCGGATGTAGGAGTGAGTAGGCTGGATCTGGTGTTCAGGTTTTAGCAAGTTTCATGCTTGATCTTTACTCCTTTTTCCAGGAGTTAGTGATTTGATAAAATGCTAATTAAGTACTTAACATTTCTGGCCATAAAGATGAAAGCAGGAATCACATTTTTAAAGGTTCTTTGAGTGTCTCAAGGAACTCTAATAACATTTGTTAATCATCTTTCTATCAGAAGCCTTCAGTGGTCTTTAGGAAAGGAATATAATTAAGTATTCCTGACACTGAAACACCCAAAAAAAAAATGACTGCAAGCAACCAAGCACGTCTTCTCAGATTTCCTCAACTCACCTAAAGTTTACTTTACATTTACTCGTCTCTCTGCAGTTCAACCCAACAAGCATTAATGAGGTACTCTCGACTTAACGGCTTGTAGTAGGAACAGGATATGGTTTGAGACCCCAAAGACTTGCCATCAAACACTTCTGTGACCCTCTGACTCCGTGACCCCTGGTAATCTGATTCTATGACCTTCCGTGATCTGGCTCTGGGGCTCCCTGGGGAACCATGTTCAAAGCCACGAGGTGTGAAGGACTCCAAAGACAGGATCCAACAGAGGAGTTGAAGACAGAGGGTTCCTGATGTGATAGGAAGGCTCAGGGAACAGATAGAGCAAAGAAATGATAACATCTGGGTTTCAGGCACAAGAGGCTTGCCAAATAGCAGTCCCATCTCCAGAGCTAAGAAACATGGAACAGACAAGTATTTAGAGAGAAGCAGGTGGATTTTATTGTGTGGGGTTCCCAGTATTGAGGTAATGAAGCCTCTGCATGAGGAGGGCAGTTCCACAGAACTGTGGCTCACGAGAAAGTTTTTGATCTTAAGGGACAAAAATCTGGGCTGAAGAACTGAGAAAAGAAGGGGAACTCCCACTAATGATCCACGATGGATGTTCTCAGGGCTTCTGGTATTCTCTGCATGCGGGGATGACTGCCTTCCTCATCCCCTCTCCTTAAGGCAGCTTCCATGTCAACTGCTGTTAGTTCCTGGCAATTGCTCGTTAATGGAAAGTGGTGTGTGCCCCTTCCAGGCTGGTGCCCGAGGCTTTGTGCTCCTTTCTTTTATTGCAGCAATCAGACTAGGACGTGGGGACAGAAGAACTAGAGATGGGAAGCCTCCCTTCTCACGAAGGCACCTACAGCAGGAAACTTAACTGCACTTGCAACAGATATGTCTTCCAGCCCAAGAAATCAGTTTGGGTTGCATTAGACTATGAGGGGTTGGGACTGTGTGTTACCGTCTAACAGCCTAGCCTCTCCTGATTGCAGGACCCCCTTTGCCACAACCGGTATTGGCCCTGCAGACACTAGGGACCTCGGAAATAAGCACCAAAACACTGTGCCCTGCTAAGAGAAGGCAGGGGCCTCGTATCAGTGCTGTTTGTGGTAGAAACCAGTGGAACTGATGAAGTTCTAGAACCTAGGTGAGGTTCGGTGGGGTGAGGTCCGGAGCCGACGGCTGAGAAAGAATTCTTAAGATGTCTCTGGTGCAAAAAGGTGGTTTATTAAAGCACAGGGACAGGACCGGTGGGCAGGAAGAGCTGCTGCCTGGGGTTGTGAGGGGTGGCAGGTTATGTACCCTGTGGTTGGGGGAAGGTGAGGGGAAGGGAGGCTTCAAAGGGAGCTCTCATATGCTAGAGAGGGCCTACAAGGTGCCGGGATACTGGAGGTCTTGCGGCTTGATCAATGTCTTTCCCCTTTTGGCAAGCCATTAACATCAAGATAGTTGGGAGATTCCTGGTGGAATGTCATATTCCTCCTATCACACATCCTTGTCAATGAGCTTTAGGTTTAGAAGAAATTTAACTTAATTTACATTTCCTTCTCCCTCAGCCTCCTTCAGTTTTCTGGTGTTAGGGCTTGAGGAACTGAGTTACTTGTCTCTGGAACGGCTATTGATAAGATAGCTTCTTTGTTGTAAATCACTAGGAGATTTGTAAATCCAGGGAGACTCCTGTGGCGCAGGACTGTGATCTGTTCAAGTAACTATTTGTTTTTCTTTTAGGGCGGCCAGGAGTGCCTGAGGGATGTCACCCCAGTCACTGAAGTGGGGTGGGGGGGAGAGGGGGTGTAAGGTGCCAGCTTTTGCCTTGTCCTTGGCCAGCCTTCTGCTCCCTCATCAGAACAATAGGCTTCAGATGTGAGCAGGAGGGAAGAATGCGGGCTGGTGGTTGAGGGTGACCAAAATACACCGAGCACAGAGAAACACCCCTGGGGGATTCCCAGAGAGTGTCTGCTTTCCCCAGAAGGGGCTGCTGTCAAGTAGGATTATGTCTAGAAACTGTTCTTGTGCAACCAAATATTTGATGCGGGAGGATCCTGGAGGAGCTGAATCTATTCACCAGCAGGAAGGAAGAGTGACTTTTGAGAAAGGGAATGCCTTCAGAGGAAAGGGAGTTGCTGTGAGAACACCTGAGGCAGATAATTAGTATGTGGTTACATAACAATTTGAATACTGTTAATTAAATTATGTTTTTAGAGCACATTTTAGCATTTTTGAAGTCTCTTTTTAAAGTCTCTTCTGTCTCAAATGTACCTGCATCATCACACAATATCCTGGTGATTTTGCCCTGAATTTCCCTTTATATTCCTAAATCGATGAACTCATTTATGCAAAAACTACAATGACCTTTGAAGCCTTTGTTTTAAAGGCTAAGAAAAGCTGAGTCTTAAGCAAATGGCTTGGCCTTCCTTTCCCCCTGAACCTACTCTATTCTTACAGGAGCACGTTACTTGCGGCTGGACTTCTGTCTGTCAGGGAATTTCGCCTGCTGCCTTCCCAGGTAAATTACACCAGGATCACAAAGGCAGCACAGGATCATTTCAGACAAATATCTACATTGTATTCTGGGGATTAAGACTTCTTTAAAGTCCATGCCCACCCCCCACCCCCCCGCCCCTCACAGCTGAGGCTATATAAAGAATTTAAATGTTCCATTAGCCAGTGCTCTAGGAGCTTGGATAAAAACCAGCCTTTGGAGATTCTCCCCCAGAACACATTTTCAGCTCTAGATGCCTTCCTAGTCCAGATCATTCCAGCTAAAATGTTGCCCGTTAAGTGTTCCTTCCTTTCTCTTTTCTTCTTTCCCTCCCTCCTTCCTTCTACAAATGTTTTTCTGAGTGGCTGTCATGTGCCTGTCACTAAATGCACATGAGAAGTTTGGTGGTGAGGAAAGTGGATTAATTGCCATCAGAGTTCATGTATTCTAGTGAAGGAAACTGAGATAAGCCCTTGAAGACATTAAAGCAGAGAAGAGTCGTTGGTCATAGAAGGTTACTTAGAGGGGGTGACATCGAGGCAGAACTTGGATCTTGTGAAGGACAGAGCCATGCAAAACTGTGAAGAAAATCAAATTTGTCTTCCTCTACAGGAGAAGCAAAGAAGCTAGGTGAGCAAGGGAGAGGAGGGCGTAGATAGGGAGAGATAGATAGGGGGCCATGTGATCAGGCTCACAGAAATCCCCCAAAATGCAGAGGTGTAAGAAAATCAGAGATAAGGGAATACACCAGACCACCCTTCCCTAGGTGTCCGACGGGGGAGTCCTATCTATAGAGTCTCCCGTGGTCAACAGAAAATAACCAGGCCCTAAAAAGAAGTAAGGTATTCAAGGTGTTATCACCAGTCCTGCATACACAAAGGTGCTGTCAGTCGAAAAGTCAAAAAGATTTAAGTTCCCTGGTTAACCTTCAATAAAACACTGGCTCTAAAAGCCCTCAGTGGCAAACCCATCGGGATCTTTCTCACTCCTGAGAGCTTTTTCTGTATTCTTGCCTAATGACACTCTGTTGCTTTACTCACTCCCCTTTGCCCGTGAGATTCATTCCTCGACTCTGTGAGACAAGAACCTCCCTCTCCCACACCACAGGAAGGTGGAAGGAAGAACACCTTGCTAATTCATTTTTGTCTTCTGGAAAAGATTTCACCTCCTCTAACCAATACCTGGTTTGGAAGCAAAGGAACAAGGAAAGAAGGAGTAAAAAAATAAGGCTGTGTCCTTGATGAGTCGAAAGGTCTTCTATTTCTGAGGTGGCCCCAGCAAAGGAAGATGCTGAATGGGAAGCCAGTCATCCCCAGCCATCATTCATCTATGGGAAGGCACCCAAGGATGGAGCCACGCGCTTACCCAGGGCCGGTGGAGCCAATTCTAATTGTAGTGTTTACCTGCAAATTAGCTCACATGGGCAAGACCCGGCTAATCTAATATGATTTCGGTGGTGACTAATGTAATTTCCCCCCAAATTTATCAAGTAAAATGATAATCTTTAGAGAAGTGTAAAATTGGCTATTTGGTATTCTCTCCATTCTGCTTTAGTCAATTTTCAATTTTTTTCCCTTTATGGAAAGTGTTTCAGAGTGGCAGGCGTGCATTTACATAACATATGCAAAAAAAGCTTGGCAAAGGACCACAAGGAAACACCTTAACAGAAATTCAATGAGGCTAAAAGGTCCTTACTGAAAGTGTTAAGTACAAGTTATAAAAATACCTTTGACCAGAAAGGAACAAATGGGTCTAGGTGTCCATGAGTATAGAAAAATGATACATGGGGGATACTGGAGAAACTTAGGGGTATTTTATGGAGAACATTGGATACAGGGAACTTAGGCACAAATGAGACATAATCAAAAGGAAGAAAGTTGTTTTTTTTTTTTTTTAATCTAGTGTTGTGAATATGCCATAGAGTTAAGAATGACAGATTCCTATTAGAGTAATAATAATAATAATAATAGTCAGTGACTTATAGGCTCAGGGGTGAATTCACATTTTAATACAATTTTAAAAACATTTGTTAGGTGAGTACTAAGTTCTAGAGTTCTTTTTCCCTTCATTCATCATCACACATTATATATGTATATATAATATATAAGCTATATAAAAATATATAATTTATAAATTTATATATACTATATAAAAACATATTTATAATTTATAAACTTATATATAAATATTAATTTATACTTAATCCATAACAATTGATAAATAAATTAAATAATATATTTAATATATATCTAACATATATATTTAATTTATAACTCATGTAATCTTTACAATGATCCAAAAAGCCTAGCGCATTATCACTGCCATTTAAAGATGAGGTAACTGAGTTAGAGGGAAGTTAATTGATTAAAAAGGAATTAGCCTTATCCTGACGGCAAGGGTCAATAACTCTGTAAGAGAAGAGACACTGAATTGGAAGTCTCCTGCGCGAGCATTACCAGAAGAAAATATGAGACTACATACATAATGTGTGTGGTCCTAAGAATCCAAAGAAATGGGATCCTCACCGTGGTCTGGGAAATTCGGAGAAAGATCTTAGAAGGCAGGACTGATCTCCAAGGTTAGGATGGGATTCATCAGATGGAGGGGGTGGGGAGGCTGTTGCCACTGCAATACTCGTGGGGTCAGGGGCTTCCAGGACACTCTGAGGCTCATGGTGTAACGTGGGCACAATGGATGGTGTATCTGCCATGAGTCGAGGCGTGCGAGGTCACTGAAGTCTGTTGGCCACTTAGGGCTCAAGCAAACCAGAATTGGGGGTTTGAATATCTTGAGTATTTGGGGGGTTGGGGGTCAGCATCATGGCCATCATGGCGAGTACATACTGTGTGTCTTTGCATATAACTGAGTGTATATAATATATACCTTTGTACATTATATATAATTATACATACACCCTTTGTAATATGCATACACAGATGCATATGTATATATTAACGCATTACAGAATGAAAAAGACACAAAAACATACATGATACATGATTTAAGTATACTTTCTACATGGACCCATGACCACTGAGATTGTGTGTGTGTGTGTGTGTGTGTGTGTGTGTGTGTTTCTCTACACGTTGATTTAGGTATAGTCTGAGGGTATCATTCACCCCGACGAAACCAAGAGAAGGGAAATTGCAGGAGAAGAAAGAATTTTGGAGAGAAAGATAAGCTTCCTGAAACTTATTATTTGGGGAGATTCTACTTGACATACAAGAGCTGTGTCTGCTTCTTAAGTAAGTGATGATTTTGTTTTCTTTTTATTTGTATTTTCTGTCTTTCTACAGGGGAAGGCATTATGGGCAAATATTAGGGAAATCTGTCTCTGTAAGCGGTATGTCGCACAACTCCACACGGCTCCCGAGGCGTGTCAGCACGCAGGTGTGTCCCTCACATGTGTGACACTCAGGCCATTTGTCTGAGCTCCAGTGGCCACAGAGGGACGTGTGTCAGTCTAAAAGGGCCACAAGCCCAGGCCAGCAGAGGAGCCTGGCGCAGCCCCTTTGGCCCTTTCACAGTGAAGAGGGGATCCTTGCTGCATGCTGGCCGACCCTGCGGGCCAGGGTGGGTTTTTCCTGCCCCCCCCCCCCCCCCCCGGGGGATGCCACAGCTGGGCTCACTTGATAACCTTTCTCTTAAGGGCAGGGGGGGGGGGGGGGGGGCGTGCAGGATCAGATAGGACAAAATGGATTCTGACGAGGCATTTTCAGGTTTTCAAAAGGCACATCTTCATTCTGGCCTGATGTTCCATCTGGATTTATAATCTTCCCATTATGAGAAAATCAAAAGAGGTCATTTGGTGAGGTTTTAATCTTCGTCTTCTTGTGAGCAGCCCTTATGAAACATTTACGAGTTTTCTGACAATATCAAACCAGGCTTTCTTGGTGATTCTTCCTTCCCCAGCTGTGCCCTTCAGAGGCATGGGCTCCCCCAGCTGACGGGGAGCGCGCCCTGCTGTCTCCCGGGCTTATCTCCTTAATGGGCATGGTTTGTCCCTCTGCAAATCTCCACCAGCCCCAGCTTTCTGAAACAACTAGTGCTAACTTGGTGGAATGGGGTGGTTCAGTCTGGGCTAGTATTCTCTGCTGGTTGCTGTTTTAAAATTACCTCTGAATCTGCAGCAGCCAACACGGGCGGTGATCTAAATGGAGTTAAATTCTCCGTCTTCCTGGTGGCCCACTCTAGGCCAGGGGTCAGCTTTGCTGGTCTCAGGCTCTTCATTTGTACACTCCTAGTGTACAGATGATCACTCCCTGACTTGTGCCGCCATATGGAAATAAAATGTTAGCAAGGATTTTATCCATACTTAATAGCTGCTGAAATATGAGAAAAAGTTATTGATAGGAATAAGTTAATTTTCCAAACATCAATTATTTGTCGCATGTCAGACTCCCTGCATTTACAGCCCTCCGATTACAAAGATGGATAGGGTCATGAACAGCTAAGATCTCAGATGGGAAATAGCAGAATCATGAGTTAGATACGAACATGAGTCCAAGGAATCAACGTCAAGAGGAAACTATTCACAAATTAGTGAAACCAGGAAGAAAAATAATTCAAAAACGAACTGAGCATCTATTATGTGCCAAGAAATTAAAACATTCGTTTATTTATTTCAGGCAATCTCTCGGTCCTGTAGATCTTGTTTTTTCCTTTTAACAGGTGAAAAAGAGCTCATGCTTAGAAAGCTTGAAAAAACGGCCTAAAATGTCACAACTCATAGCAGAAGGAAAAGAGAATTTGAATAAGGTCCATCCAACTCCAAACCTATTCCTTTCCCGCAACACCGTACTTCTTGTACTTACTGTCCTCTCTTGATTGGGATACACTCCCGTGCCTCTGTTTACCCGGCAAGCTCTGTCGCTCAGCTAAAGGTTCTGCCTGCACACAGAGCCTGTACATCCCGGCGGTTCAAGGAAAGCGTCTGCCTCCGCTCGCACAGTCTACCTCCTGAAAATGTCGCTGCTCCTCCAGCGCCACCCAGCTTCTCCCCCATGCCTTTCCTCCGCCATTCTTGCACATCTCTGATGCTGGTTGTCTAGGTCTGCTTTCCTCCATGAATTGTAAGCTTTCTGTTAAAAAGAGAGAGATGTCTTTTTTTTTTTTTTCCTTTTCATCGCATCTTCCTACCACAGAGAAGGCACCTAATAAATGTGTGCCAAGACCAAATTAAATGATACCTTTAACAGTGGTTTTCCAGGGGTGCCCCGTGGGTTAAAGCCTCTGCCTTTGGCTCGGGTCGTGATCCCGGGGCCGTGGGATCGAGCCCTGCATCGGGCTCTCTGCTCCGCGGGCGGCTTGCTTCCTCCTCTCTCTCTCTCTGCCCCTCTGCCTGCTTGTGATCTCTGTCTGTCCAATAAATAAATAAAATCTTAAAAAAAAAAGAACAGTGGTTTTCTGTACTTACTCAAAGGGTAGAAGACATATACATTTGTCCAACATTTCATAAAAAGTCTGGAGTTTATGTAATTCTAAGAGAGCTTTACTTTTGCAAAATCAACTCAGCAAACCGTTGTCTTCAGTCTGTGTGTTGCATGGGCCGTACTTCAGCTGCGAGCAGTAACAGTGACTCGCCTTTCAAGGACACAGAACTTACTGAGGAAAGTATGTTTGTCGACTAACATCTGATACTTGGCCTTTAATTAACGTCAAGAACCGTTAGACGTAACACTCACATATTCACGCGCATGTATTTTAACCCTGACAAAAACCACAGGAGGGGATACTGTTGTGTTAGTATTTTACTGACGAGGAAACCGAGTCCCGGCGTCATGGACAGCTAATAACCTAAAGGTTTCAGTGGTAGACCCCAAGCAACCTTCAGACTGAAACAGGAAAAGGACATTCGGGAAAACTAAGGAAATCCCGCTAAAATACAGACTTCAGTTAATAATAGTGTGCTGATATGGGCTCATTAGTTTGGCAAATGTACCCTGTAAACATTTCAAGGCAGGCGAAACTGGGTCTGGAGTGTATGGGGCCTCTCTGTTATCTTTGAAGCATTTTCTGTAAATCTGCAACTCTTGTCAAATTAGAAGGGGGAATAGAACAATGAGAATAATTCACACAATATAAGTTATGTGGTAAATGCTATTTGCATCTATAATATATATATTACAAATGCATAGGAAATAGCCCAGAAGTATACACACCTAACAGTTTAACAATGTATACACAAAATATACACAACTAAGAGAGTTTAAATCTTGAGGAGGAGAATGTATATATTTCCATAACATCTACATTTTTTATAGTGAGACTATTTTCTTGCATGTCACTTTTTTTTTTTTTTTTAGCTAATGCGAGAAAATAATAAAAAAGGCCATATTCAGAGATGTGCAGGGGAGGAGTAAGAGAACATTTCAGACAGCAAGAACGTCGTAAGCAAAAGGTCGAAGCTTATAATGTGACTTCTCTCGTTTCTCCTCTAGGGAAGCCGTGAGTTACAATGGAAAATACATAAGTGTACAAATTACTCATATTCTCCCAGTGAATTCCCACCCAGCTTCTGCTCCCACCACTTCTACCATCAATCCAAGTTGCCTCACACGCCGTCTACTTAAATCAGGGCTGCACCTGCTCTGCTGAAGTGGTGGTGGGTGGTGGGGACATGGAATCGAGAAGCATCCATTCCTTCGGCCAACGGCAAGCAGTCTCGGACGTGAAGCAAATGAAGAGCCTGTTCCAACAGTTGCTTTTTCCAGAGTCTTCAATTAAACCTGAGATGCTGCTGTAAAAACTGGCATTTGAGCAATAACAAGTCATCGCGATGCTCTCTCTGGGATCGGTGATTCATGAATTATGCATAGCGACGCAGAGTTTTCACCTGTGACAGGTATAGTATGGGCAATTTCCCTAACATATTAAGAAAACCAGCCATAATACCAGTAATGGATATAAATGAGGTGTTCTCATCAGTTTATTTAACTATTTCAGATCACCGTGTGCCAGGAGGACACGCGAGGAACTCAGCTGTTGGTGGGACTCCTGTAGGCAGCAGTCCTTCGTGCTGAGTTCTTGGGGAAAAGATGGACAGGTTGTGTCTGGTTTGCTGCTTCATTTATTTATTTATTTATTTGGTGCTGAACTGAACCACCTGAGTCGTGGCACATCCCATGTGAACAACCAGCTGGCAAGCTCGGCGGAGTTTTTCCCTGAGAGAGGAGACAGATGTCAAAAAGGGGAGAAAAAATTATGTGTAAATACTACCCCCTCTGGGTGCAGCTGTAAGGTGTTAGCTTGAAATGCTTTGGCTTTCAGGCGTCTGGGTCTCATAATTCTCCGTTGTGAGGCTCCTCATTCTCTGTAATCACTCTGACCTGGCAAAGTCCCGAGTACATTATAACTAAGGAAATCACAGACTGCTTTTGGTACCCGAGGGGAAAGAAGCATGCTGACGATTGAGAAAACACTCTGTGGTGAATAATCTTTGGGTCACTGTGAGCTCTAGACTGTGGGACTCGGGTCTTGCCATGACCCTGGAGTTGACCAGCAGTCCTCGTTCTCAGGAAGCAGCTTGACTTCTCTGGTCCTTCTTGTCGTATCTAAATGTAAAGCAATAGGACTTAATGATTCCAAGTTACATTCCAGTCATGTAATGCCCTACCCTGGGTCTTTCCTCTCACCGTCTATCTACCCTGGAGATGTGGGCTTCCTGGGGATGTGTGTGCTTACATGAGACTGTGCAGGAATTTGAAATGGAACATGTTTATTTAGTATTTTATTTTATTTAGACAGGGAAAGAGAGAGAGAGGGAAGGGGTTGGGGGAGAGGAAGTGAGAGAATGTTAAGCAGACTGTATGCCCAGCATGGAGCCAGTCAAGGGGCTCTCTCTCACAACCTTGAGATCATGACCTGAGCCAAAAGCTTAACCTACTGAGTCACCCAGGCACCCCTGTAATGAATGTGTTCATTGGTTGGGCACATCCCACTTGGTTGCCGGGCTTCCTTTCAAACAGCGATGCTCTGGAGTCTACTCTGGCCCTGACAATGCTTCGCTGGTGAGGTCTGTATTGTTCCTGCCGGCTCGGGATTAATCTCCGATCTCCCAGCATTCCCTGTGCAGAGCTGGGGGAGCCACAGGGTCCTCAGCATTTTCGCAAACATCCACATGCAAGAGGGGCCACATCTCCTGCTGCAGCTTCTCACACTGTCTCCTCCTCTCTCCTCACTCTCCTTCATTGTGAATGTCCTTCACGCTCACCAAAGCCGAAGGGTGTGCTCTTTGACCTCCCAGCTGTACCCCATGTGGTTGGTGCCTCCCACCCTGGCTCACATTGCACCTCCTGTGGGGAGAGACGTCTTCTGCCCTCCTGGCTCTCACGATGGTGTCTCAAACAGCAACAAGAGCAAGAGCAGCAACAGAGGTCCTCTGTCTTGGTATAAAGCAGGGATGATCAGGTAAGGATCGCAGCGATTTCCTTTGCTGACATTAGAAAGCAGTGAGTCAGAGTGAATCAGAGTGAATTTTGAACAAATCACAACCTGATAGTTACCGGAACTGCTTTCAGTATTCAGGGTAGGAAAACAAAACAAAAATAAACAAACAAACAAAACACCCTTCATTTTCCCCCCCTTCCTTTGTCCCTTCCTTTGTTACTTTCTTTCTCTTCCCTTCCTTCCTCTCTCTCTTTCTTTCTCCTTCCTTCCTTCCTTCCTGTTTGTTTAAAGATTTATTTATTTATTTGAGAGAGAAAGAACACAACCAAGAGGGGCAGAGGGAGAGACAATCTCAAGCAAACTCCTTGCTGAGCTCAGAGCCCGACCCTGGGCTCAATCGCACAATTCCATGAGCAAGACCTGAGCTAAAACCAAGACTTAGTCTCTCAACCAGCTGAGCCACCCAGGCACCCAAATCCTTCTTTTTTCTTGAAATAGTCATGAAGAGATCTGTAGATCATGGTTATAGTTGAGTTAAACCTTTGAGGGAAATTCAACAAAGTTCTTAGCTACATATCAGTGCACATTTTACACAGATTTTTAATTGTTACATTTCCTGCCAGAATCTCCAACTAGTTTTTGTACTTCTTAATGGCAGGGGTCATGTAAATGTATGCCAAAACGTGTTTGTTTGATGAGTGAAAAATCTTTGCATGAGATCCATCCTATTTTTTCTTCAACAGTTTTTACTGGTGATTAGATCCCCTAAAAGGGAAGGGTAGCAGCACCTCCCTTTTATAGTTGGGAAAACTAATATTTAGAGGGATTGAGTGACTTGCCCCTTGTCGGGCAGCTGACACATGGCTGACATACATTTCATGGTCACCAGCTAGACCACAAGCGCTTCCTTCATGGACATGCATCACAGGCCACTTGGTTGTGGTTTCCCATGCAGGACTCTGGAACAGCTTCTAACCAGTGGGGCTGTCAGCAAGGATTCAGACTGGGAATTGACACACTGTGTTCGGTAACGTGGCTATTGACCGGCCCGAGCTGGTATTCAGTAAGACGCAGACCAGCCATCCTGCCTGTGATAAGTTGTAGTTTATCTAAATGCCCTTGAGACAGTACAGTCAGGAGCTCCAGGAGACTGCCCCGCACAAGTAAAAGGATACCAGAGTTTTTCCAGAGGAACCTACAGAAACTTCTGGCGTGGCTCTTAGCTAATCCTGCTACCTGGCAAGTTATAGGACCTCTCTAATGCCAAGCTCCTCCCTTTGAGTTAAGGAAAGGGGTAACCAGCATTTGGTGAGAGGTGAGGTGCAGAGAAGATGAGCTTACGGGCTGGCATCTGATGAGATAAGGAAATAAAACATATAGACGGTGTTTTTGGTATCAGGTGTCATTCCAAGTGGTTTATGTATGTGAACACACATAATCCTTTTGACTCCATAAACCTATAACAGAATCCCCATCTTACTCCCAAGGAACTTTGAGAATCGGCAAGAAGGGATTGGCTCCAGGTTAAAAGGTTAGTAAGCGGCAAAGCCAGGTTCTGATCTGAGAGCAGTTAGAGCTGACTCCAAAACAAACAGAAAGACATCCTGAGGCTTTGAACGTATTCCTACTCTCCGAGACTGGAGAAAAGGAACAGACCAGGTCCAAGTATTTTGCTGGATTTTGCCACATTCTGTACCAGAGCTCCTTTGGATGGAGCTAAATCTCTAGGAACTCTGTTGTAAATGACGGGGAGACAGTGAGCCAGGGCATGCCTTGTCACAGCTCCGTGTCTTTCATGGAGGGATTACATTAAGTCGTTCATTGCCCCGGGAGAACACACCCCACACTTGGTAGACACTCATGCTGGGAGATGCAGTGTGCATGGCAGCTAAGGACACAGATTCAGCTGCATCCTCTCTCTAAGTGTATGACCAATTAATTAACTTCTCTCCGGCTCTGCTTACTCATCTTCGAATGGTAGTGATAATGGGCCAACCTTTTAAAATAATCGTGTAGATTAAATAATTCATAAAAAAGAAATACATACACACACACACATATACACACACGCACACACATATATGTATATATTTGTATTTGAGTACATATATACAGTCCTGCAGACAACTGTGTATAGCTCCTGTGTCTCCCCTGTGCCTTCTCTTCTCTAAGTTAAATATCCCAGGTCCATCACCTGGAACTGTCTCTAGATTGTTCAGCATGCTGGTTGGTCTTCTCTGGACATGGTCCAGATGGCCAACATCCCTGTTGAGCAACCAGAGATTAACAATTCTTAAGCAAAACTTTGGGCATCCCCTGTCTCTGATAGCTGCCCTGTGTGGTAGAGCGATAACCAAGACTCACTGAATGCCCTAACAAGTGAGAGTAAAGTATTGATGACTTTGAATGTGGCTTTTCACTTCCGCCTCTGAGAAAGAAAACTGATTTTTTCTCTCCTTTGACTCCTTATTTCCATGATCGAGAAGTAGAAATCCTGGGGCACCTGCGTGGCTCAGTGGGTTAATTGTCTGCCTTCAGCCCAGCTCGTATCTCAGGATTCTGGGATCAAGCCCTGCATGGAGCCCTGCATCAGGCTCCACACCCAGCAGGGAGTCTACTCCTCCCTCTCCCTCTGCCCTCCCCTCCTCCTCATGTTCGCTCTCTCTTCTGCTCTTACAAATAAATAACAATAAAAATTTAAAAAAAAAGAAAGAAATTCTGTACACCATCAAAATGAAGTACTTGGAAAATTAAAAAAAAAAATGAAGAACTTGGATTCTCAGTTAGTCCACACTCGGTTTTCAAGAGTAAGAAGAAATACTCGAAATTTACTTTCCCATAAGGCTCTCTTTCATGGTAATCTTCCCTTGTGAATAAATCCTGTATTTTCTCAGATTGTAGGAGCTGCAGATGGACCTGGATTCTCTGGCTTGAAAAGAACCATGAAAAGAAGCAACATTGGACTTATTCTTAAAGCATCAAGCAGAAAAGTAGGGTGGGTCTACAAAAAGGAGGCTTGGAAAATGGGGTTCTGGACTTTATACTCACTAGACCAGCTAAAGGGTGATCTAGTCTATCTCAGGGGGTGCTTCTTGAGGGTGGGGCCAAAACCTCAGTGAGTTAATCAGTGGATTGTGCTGAGTTTACCTTCTGTATGCAAAATCCTGGGCCCTGAGCTGGGTGAACAGGGGGTATGGAGGATGATTCCCTTACATGGGATTGTGGACCAAACAGGGCAGATGACCTCAGTTTCCAGACTGGGAAACTGAGCTGATGGTGAAAAAAATGAACAAGTCTAAAGAGGTAGAAAGACTATTTTGAGTGATAAGAAAGAATTTTCGAGACTGTGGAGTCTAAGGTTTCTAATATTCATTCCACTTAGGACTCTCAGCTAAAATACAGGATACCCCATAAAATCTGAATTTGAGATGACCATATATTTGATGAATATATTTGGATAAGTATTTCCCAAATGTTGAATGGGAAATACTTGTAACAACAAAAAAAAGTATTTGTTTGTATGAAATTCAAATTTAATGGAGTGATATATATATATATGTATATATATATATATATAAATATTTTATTTATTTATTTGACAGACAGAGATCACAGGTAGGCAGAGAGGCAGGCAGAGAGAGAGGAAGGGAAGCAGGCTCCCTGCTGAGCAGAGAGCCCTATGTGGAGCTCGATCCCAGGACCCTGGGATCATGACCTGAGCCTAAGGCAGAGGCTTTAACCCACTGAGTCACCCAGGCACCCCGGAGCGGTATATATTTTTATTTGCCACATCTGACAGCCCTAATTTCAGGAGAAGGAGAATGTAATAGATACTGTGGATCTGAGATCTCAAGAAGGGTCAGCATCAAATAACTTGTCTTTTCTATAAAACTGAGAATTAAAAGGATGGAATCAGATGGACATAATGGGAATACTATACCTTAAGGCATGTTAACATTTAAAGTTTTACCCACTTTGGGGCGCCTGGGTGGCTCAGTGGGTTAAAGCCTCTGCCTTCGGCTCAGGTCATGATCTCAGGTCCTGGGATCCAGCCCTGCATCGGGCTCTCTGCTCGGCGGGGAGCCTGCTTCCTCCTCTCTCTCTGCCTGCCTCTGCCTCCTTGTGATCTCAGTCTGTCAAATAAATAAATAAAATATTTAAAAAAAATAAAGTTTTACCCACTTTACAGGTAATCTAGAAAAGAGAAGTGTGGACAGACCGACAGAAGCTGGGTTTTCTGTGTTTGTCTAAATTTTCAAAAGCAACTCCTGGGGCAAGGATTTGAGCAAGTGATTTATTTGGAAGGTGAGCCTGGAAACATCTGTAGGAGAGACATGATGGCAGGTAGAGGAGAAAGCCAGCGCAGGTGCTAATGAGCGGGTGTCTGTGTGGGCTGCAGTCAGTCCTGTTGGAAGCATCATGAAAGATGCCTCAAACCCAAGAGTCGATCCATGAGTGGGTAAGGAAGATGTGGTGCTCACACACACACACACACACACACACACACACACACACACACGGGTGTTATTCAGCCATAAAAAAGAATGAACTCTCGTCACTTGCAACAATATAGATGGATCTAGAGGGTATCATGCAGACAAATGCTATATGATCTCATTCATATGTGGAATTTAAGGAACAAAACAAATAAAACCCAGGCAAACAGATAAACAAACAAAAAAAATCACTTCTAACGACAGAGACCAAACCGGTGGTTGCCAGAGGGGAGGTGGGTGGGAAATGGGGGAAGTAGATAGAGGCGACTAAGACTACACTCACTGGGATGAGCCCTGAGAAACGCATGGAAATGTCGAATTATTCTATTGTACACCTGAAACTAATGTAACACTGCATGTTAATTATACTTCATTAAAACAAAAAAAAAAGTTAAAGCTTCAAAATCATCCCAGCTTGTTAGGACTGCCTGAAGACTGTCCCGGGAGTTGTCCCTCTGGCAACACCAGGTCGCTGGTACCCAGTGAGAGAAAGCCCCACGTGGAAAGTGATAGGTGCTTACTTGGATGCCTTCAGAGTCCCCGATGATATTTGCTGAAGAGACATCCGTTGAGCATTCACAGAAGCTGCCGCAATATGTCTATCAATCAATATATAGAACGAGAGATCAAACCAACTGTAAATCTTATGTTATATTTAGATACATATTTACCATATCTGAACAGATTCCAGGTGTTTGTAATGTTGGTTCTTCTTTATACTATTTTGTCTGAGCTCACTGACCCTGTGGGAAGCCCCACACCTGTACATCTCCTTACGTGCCCTGTGGGCTCATGTTCCCTACATTCTCTCCACGATTAGCCCAGGGACCAGCAGCAACCATGCATGGCCTTGCTCTACTGCATCTCTGCCCACCAAGGCCAGCTCATTCTTTCTCCCGTCTTCGCATTTCTGTGCTACTGTTGTGTATCTCATTGAATACCCAGGAGTCCGGCTTCAGTCCATTTATTGTAAATGGTCTTATCCCGATAACTTTACTGTAAGGAAGTCACACTTGGGAAAATGTGGCGAATATGAGATTACGGGGACTATTTTTAAATTCCAATAAGAAGTCCAAAAAAATAGAAATACTAGTGATCCTTCAAGAAATGGATATAATTTAAAGCCCTTGGGTTAATTTCTGCCACCACACATTTTGTGAGTTTTGTAACTGCATCCCTATAATTCAGCTCTCGGAGAAAGTCTGTAATAGACTATTTATGAAAGGGGCCGAGTCATACCCCAAAGGCAGCCATGAAACCCCATAGTGTCTGTGAGGAATTACCTCTCACAGATGTATGTGGGGCTCCAATGAGTCACAACCTCTATCATGAGAGCTACCAAGATGGTTTTATAGAAGTGACATTTTTAATTTGAAAGGGAAACATTTACTCCCCGTAAGCAACAGCTAACTGTAGCATGCCAAATAAAATGGATTCCTTCTTTCAAACCTCTCAGCCTTTGATTTCTTGGCCACTACCAACGAGGAGGGATTTGGTGCTGTTTTCTGGGTGGGAAGGGCTTTGGCCAAGCGCGGTAACTCCTGGTGAAGTAACATTATCATAGAGCAGAGTGCAAAGAGGGAGAATACTGGGTTTCTGAGTGTGCCTGCGACCTAACACGGGGATGTGCTTGCCGCCCCTGTGGGGTGCAGTGTAAGGCCACGAATGCTTGCAAGGTCTTGGTGCTAAGAGCTTGTGAGGCTCTGTGCGCTGCTACCGGGTCTGACTTTCCCAACCTGCAGAGGGTGTGTCTAAGGACATGGTCCCGTTCTCATCCTCTGTATCTTCTAGCTGAGGGTTAGCGGATCCAGCCAATCTAACACAGGACACCTCCCAAACTGGAATTTCAGATTAACATGACCACACGCACGTTTAAAGAATAAGAGTACACACACAATATGCACGTGTGTCTATATGCATAGCACACACATGTGCACACGCCCGCATGGTGGTGTTGCTCGCTCGTGTGTTAGTGTAAGTATGCTCCATGAAATACTGGGGACACTGAAAGAGAAAATCATTCTTTTTTTTTTTTTTTTAAGATTTTATTTATTTATTTGTTAGAGAGAGAGCACAGGCAGACAGAGAGGCAGGCAGAGGCAGAGGGAGAAGCGGGCTCCCTGCTGAGCAAGGAGCCCGATGCGAGACTCCATCCCAGGATGCTGGGATCATGACCTGAGCCGAAGGCAGCTGCTTAACCAACTGAGCCACCCAGGCGTCCCGAGAGAATCATTCTTTATCTGGAATTCAGGTTTTCCTATTGTGTTATATTTCGTCTCACACCTGTGTTCTCGCCTCTGCTGGCCTGGGCTGGGATCACTGGCTCGCCCGGTGCCCTCATCACAGTCTTGGCTTGAGCACCCCTCCAGGTGAACACAGAACACCGTTTCGTGGTTATGCTAAGTTGTCACTGTTTGGGACGTTCACGGGGTCAGGGCCCTGATCCCACCACCGTGTTGACCTCCTTCCAGAACATTCTGCACCATTAGAAGACCCTGAGGAACATACTGCTCCACCAGGCCTCAGGGATCCCTCGTCACGCCCTCACTCATGCTCAGAGTGTACAGAGGTTTCAGTCTCTTCCAGTCTGGCCCTTCACAAACTTGAAGGGATTCCAAAGTCTGAGTACATTTTCCCGAATTCTCTTACTAGCAAAAATATCTCTCCCAACATAGTATTAATTCTATTCCCTTTTACTCCGTTTCCAGGTCCTCCTTACTATGCCTCTCCCATACCTCTTCTGCTAAGGATGTTCACTGAGTTCCACATATGAACTCTTTCATTAGCTTCCTTTGTTTCGTGTCCTTTTATTATTCTTATTTGCTCTGAATGTAAGGGGGAGTCTTAATTATGATCAGAGTGCTCAGAGTTCTTGCCCTTGCCAGAAAGAATAAAAAAGAATCACTCATCCAATTCCCCTTTAGATGTCAAGACATTTTACTATGGGATATTATCTCAAATTATTACTAGAAATCTCTGCTTATAGAGGACTTTGCATTTTCACCCTTACATAATTGACAGTAAGTTATCCGGATCAAAGTTGGGAACGTAAGAATGGTGGGATTCTCCTCATTTACTATGTGTTTTGTAGAACAAAATGTAAAATGTAAATAGAAATTTTGTTTTTCCATTATCCAGGTGTTAGGAGACCTGGATACCTTGCCCTTCACCCCCTTTCTAAATTTATGTATTTGCTTAATTAGTTCATTCATTAGTATTTTTAAAGATATGGAATGCTTCATGAATTTACTTTTCATCCTTACACAGGAGTCTGCTAATCTTCTCTGTATTGTTCTAATTTTAGTATATGTGCTGCCAAAGTGAATACTCACCCCTTTTTAAAATTTTTAAATTTTTAAAATATTTATTTATTTATTATTTGTTTTCTTGTTTGTTTATTTGGGAAGGTTCCATGCCCAGTGTGGAGCCCAATGCAGGGCTTGAACTCACCACCCTGAGATTAAGAACTGATTGAGGGGCACCTGGGTGGCTCAGTGGGTTAAGCCTCTGCCTTGGGCTCAGGTCATTGTCTCAGGGTCCTGGGATCGAGCCCCGCATCGGGCTCTCTGCTCAGCGGGAGCCTGCTTCCTCCTCTCTCTCTGCCTGCCTCTCTGCCTACTTGTGATCTGTCTGTCACATAAATAAATAAAATCTTAAAACAAAAAAAGAAAAAAAAAAAGAACTGATTGAGATCAAGAGTCAGACACTTAACTCTCTGAGCCACCCAAGTGCCCTCACACCACTTTCTTTAAAAAATGAATGATTGGGAATATCCAATTGATTCCCTGACAATTTCACTTCACATTATGAAATCACAGAGTATTGATTAAGCATCCCTGGGAAATTGCAGCAAAATTCGAGGTGTGATATGGGGCTTCACACGTCTGAGATCAAGATTCTTCATCAGAGATGGACAGATTGACCACCAAGGCATTTCCCTACATCCTAGGCATAGAGTTTGACTATATTTCCCAGCATCCCTTGCAAGTAGGCATGGACATATGATGGATCATGTGATATGAGTGTTCAGAGGAATGTGGGCAGTTAGGACACATTTCCAGGTCCACCCCGTTATGCCCTCCTACATTGACCTCTGCTGTCTTTCCCCATCCACAGCTGCGTGGATAGGACTCTGGGAATCTTGAGGTTGGAGGAACCACAAGATAAAAAGACTGAGTCTCTGCTAAAGGAGTCTCGAGGACAATATCTTGACCTGGAATACTGACATTGAACTATATCACAAGCACGAAATAAACTTTTATTGAGTAAAGGCTTTAATTTTTTAAGAGCAGTGCCTTTCAAAACTAATGGAAGACATTTATTCATTCATTCAGTAAGCCAGTAGGTAGTTCCCGAAATATATGCCGAGTGCCCCCATGTGGCAGAGACTCTAAGTCAAATACTTGGACAAATGAAACACACATACTTATTTCCATGATGGAGCTCATGATTTACCAAGGAGAAGGGACAAGAAGGAAAAATTCAGGAAGCATGTAACTTGTGATAAAGGCTATGAAGGCAACAACTGGGGGACATTATTCCTCTGCTCAATACCTGCCTATTTGCAGTGGTTGTGGCTGAATTCTTGGAGGCAGGGATCTGAAGATGAGACAGGATCTATGAGAAGGGCTAGCCGTACAGAAGGTCAGCAAGGAGGGTATCAGGAGTCTGGAACACCGGCATGCTCTGTATTGGCAAAGACATCAGCGGGGAAGGAAGCTCCTGTTCCTGATTCATAGTGAGAAAGTCAGAGAACAGGTGATTGGAAAAGTTGGCAACATATGGGGTATGTGGGCCATGTGTGTCACGTAAGGATCTGGAATTTAAGTGCAAACAGGTTTGCTTATACCCTAAAGGAATTTAAGCAGAGGGTTGGAATGAAAGGAATGATATTTCAAAATATCATTTAGGTGGCTGTGCATAGACTTGATACAACGGAGTGAAAGCAGGGGTGCAAAGGAAGAGGAGTGAGGTGGTTTAGGACTAACGGAGAGAGGGTGGTTGTGGCTTAGGCTGAGTGAGGTGGCAGGAAAGGTAGAGGTAAGTGGGCGAATCCAAGACATGTTTGGAAGGTAGAATCAGCACACTGAAGTAAAGATTGTACATGGGGGGACAGAGTGGTGTCAAAAAAGTTTTCTGTTTTTGTAGTTTGATCACATGGGCCAACACCGATATAAGACAGGGAGAACAGAGGTCGAGTGAAGACCAGGTTTGAAGACAGGATCGTCTTAAGAGATCAGTTTTGGACTTGTTGCACGTAAGATGGGAGATTTATGGAAATAACGTCAATATCCAACAAAGAGGGAATTCACAAAGAAAATGTGGTATATCCATACAATGGAATACTGATCCACCCTACAGAAGAAAAAAAATTCTGGCCATTGTGACAACATGGATGAACCCGGAAGACATTCTGCTAAGCCAAATTAGCCACACACAGAAGGACAATACTACACGATATTGCTTATATGAGGAATTTTAAAAGTCAAATTCACAGAAGCAGAGAGTAGAATGATAGTTGCCAGGAGCTGCGGGGGTGGGTGGGGGAAATAAGAAGTTATTAGTCAAAGGGTACATGAGATGAATAAGGGCTTGAGATCTGTTGTACGGCACTTTGCCTATAATTAATAACAACCTATTGTATATTCAGAAATGTACTAAGAGGGTAGATCTCATATTAACTGACTTTCTCACAGATACAAAATAATAATAATCAATAAAGAAAGTGGGAGGAAACTTCTGGAGGGGATGGCTATGTTTATGGTATAGATTGTGGTGGTGGCTTTGTGGAGTCCTATATATTAAATATGTACAGTTTTCTTGTGTGTCAATCGCACCTTCATAAAATCATTTTTAAATTAAAGAAAATATATCTTTATACATCCTGAAAAACAAATGAGCCCAAGAGGTTCTGTTACATGCTAGTGTGTTGCAAATTGCTCACTCCCATTCCCCTGATTTATTCCATTAAAAATGTTAGTGACATCCAGGGGAATACACCTTCTGGGCACTAATTGTGCTGTTAAGGGAAAAGTGAATAGATCTGCTTTAAGGTTGAATTATTGGAATTAAAGAATTCATTAAAATCTCTACATAAGCCCTTTTGGGAGACCAAGCACACTATCTTTGCAGTTAGCTCTGTTAAATCATTCGCTGAAGAGGTAGAGGACCATTACCTATTTTATGATTCCCGTTGTAAACATCACCCTTGAGTGAAATAAATGGTTTCTTTAGGTCCCCCACACCCTCCCTTTTTTTCCCTGAACGTATCTCTATTTATCTGTCTTTCCCTCTTTGGAGGCTAGCAACAAACCGTAATTTATTTCTTTTGTGGTTAACCTACTAGTATGCTCCATACCAAGCTGGGAAAACCACAGGTTTGTTTATTTAACACATTACCCTTTCCCACCTTACTCGATGTGTCCCAGGAGGAGATACCTGGATGCCGTTGTCTGGTCATCCAGGGAGAGAACCCACCTCAAAGCAGGGCTGTGAGTGAGAATGCCATTTTAGGGGGAAGACGGTTGAGGAGGGAACTCGGTGGAGCTCAGGCACTTTGCTTGAGTGTCTGGGTAAATAATACTGTTGCGGACAGAGTGGGAAACCTGAGGACAGACAGGAGACTTGAGGACATGAGGTCTTTGCCAGGTTGGGGCATACCAAATTTTGAGTATGCTGAGAAACCGTGAGATGAATGTGTCTGTTGGACGGTTGTGTGTTTGGGTCCAGAGCTGGGTGGAGATACAGTCTCCCAGTTAGCAGTTCTGAGGTGATATCTTCTGTCTGCCATTACTTAGGCACAGAAGAGAAAGACTGAGCACAGAGGCTCTAATGGTGCTCAGTGATGAACTCTGTACCACATCTCGCGGTAACCTTCCCAGAGTTTACAGCGCGTATGCTATGACCTTTATGCAACAGAAGGAAACTGAACTTTGGTAGATGAAGGGGCCTGCTCCTGCCAGGACTCACGCTCCAGTCTGGTGGATTCCAAAGCTTGAGTTTTCAGCTGCACGGAGCAGGGACCATGACGTCTCTCCAATGACAGCTGGTGCCTGACGCTTCCATAACGCCTCTATCTCTGGTTGTGCTGCAACTACTGGAGAGGTGCCTGACCTTGATTGCATATAAAAGAGGTTCCAGTACTTGCCAAATGGATAGATGAATAAGGAATTAGTGGGAAAAAGGTTGTGTCATGTAAAATCCTGTCTACTTACAGAGACCTATAACGTGTGGATTTGAGTATTTCACACACTCCCTCTGATGGAAAGCCTCCCGCAGACCCATATCAAGAGCAAGGCACAAATATTTGAAATGGCCTTCTAGACTATTCCCAATCTAGCTCCGTTTGTCTTTCCAGATTTTCTTCCCACATTTCCTATTCATTCAGTAAGATTCAGCTGTTTTGTACTGTTCCCCTCATTGAGTGGCTTTTGCTAGCCTTTGGCTAAATGATTAACTTTGAATATTTTCCCCTACTCATTTAAGATCCAACTCCTTTTATTATTATTACTAATATTATTAATAGATAATATTTATTAATAATAATAATAAATTTATCATTTAAATTATTTATTATTATTATATTCCTTGTTTTATTATTTTATTTATTTTATTATTCCCCTACTCATTTAAGATCCAATTCCTTTTTTGTTATTATGTTATTTTAGTCACCATAAAATACATCAGTAGTTTTTGATGCAGTGTTCCAAGATTCATTGTTTATGTCCTATTCTACTTCCTATCCCAGGTATGTGACTTTTCAACACTCAGAGCTTCCCAGACTGAAGCAAACTTCAAAAAAAAAAAAAAAAATCACATCACTTCCTACTGAAGCATCTGAAAAGAAAACACAATAATGTTTTTTTCCTATATTCAAGTTAGCCAGAGTGTTGGTATGGGTATGGGTGAGGATACTGATGGAGGCTTAGAGGCAGAGATAGGAATACGAATTCATGCACACACGTTATGCCTTCAATATTCAGAGTTATTGGCAGGTAGTGGTGGGAAGGTAGGGAACCTGGAAGAGGAGGACTTAGCCCACACACCGAAGCACCAGCTTCCTCTCTGGGAAAGCATCTATAGAGTGCTTTTGAATATAACAACAACAACAACAACAACAAATGGCATACTTAGGGGAACTTCAAGTATTTGCTCTAGTGTGTGTGTCTGTGTGTGCTTGAGTCTTCTGTGGGTCCTGAATCTGTCATAAACAATCGAGAGAAATAAGGATGAATTATTAGTGTCTGAATCTTAATGGATTTAGGTGACATCTAAGGTGATTAGTTTCTGAAGCAACAAAAAAATCAAGGAATTTTAATACCTGGGGCATATCCTATGACCTCATTGGAAAGGAAGTGTTTTGTTGGGGTCATATCGACCTTTGTTTCAATCCGTGATTCTGTTACTAGCCATGTGACTTTGGATATTTTATTTAATCCATCAGTCTCTACGAAACAAGACAAAACTGACCGTCTGCTTCAAGGATTCAGAATGTAAGGTACGCGAACTCTCTGGGATACAGTGTGTTCTTGATGCATTTTGGTTTGGTGTCTGTGCAATACTTTAGCCGCCCTGACGGCTGGGTTTAGGCATCGACTTGACTTGGGTGTGGAGTGTCCAGACTTTGATCAGACTTCATTCTGGGTGTGTCTCTGGTCTCTGAGGGTGTTCTAGGTGACGTTAACATTCGAATCACATCACTGAGCCAAGCAGAAGGTCCTTCCCAATGTGGTGGGCCTCACCCAATCAGCCAGAGACCCGACTAGGAGGAAGAGGCTGAGCAAGAGGGAACCCTCTCTCTCTCTTTTTTTTTTAAAGATTTTATTTATTTATTTGACAGACAGAGATCACAAGTAGGCAGAGAGGCAAGCAGAGAGAGAGAGGAAGGGAAGCAGGCTCCCTGCTGAGCAGAGAGCCTGATGTGGGGCTCGATCCCAGGACCCTGAGATCATGACCCAAGCCGAAGGCAGAGGCTTAACCCACTGAGCCACCCAGGTGCCCCGGAACCCTCTCTTTGGGGGAGGGGCATCAATCCTCTCCTCTTTTGGGCTCAGACTCAGATGGGAAGTTACTTCCCATGGCTTCAGAGATAGGATTGGCTCCAGCATGGCCTGCTTCTCAGGCTCCTGCTGGACTATAGTGAGGCATCTCCTGGGTCTCCACTTGTGGACTGTGGATACTGGGACTTCTCAGCCTCCATAATCACATCAGCCAATTCCTTATCATGTATTTCCTGATAAAGACTGAAACAGAGAGAGAGAAGGAGGAGAGAGGTAACTCTCTGAGAAAGGATTTTCTTTTCTTTTTTGTTAAAGATTTTATTTATTTATTTGGCAGACAGAGA